>WURS02000013.1:0-17562 GCA_011762765.2 Rhinocypha anisoptera | reverse complement strand
CAGTTTAGGCACAATAAATCCGAGTTTTGGCACCGATTAATTACTGTAGATGAAACTTGGATACACCATTATATGCCTGAAACAAAAATACATTCCAAACAGTGGACTGCACAGGGGGAACTGGCTCCAAAAAAAGCAAAAACTGTTTTTTCGGCTGGGGAAGTGATGACGACTGTTTTTTGGGATAGTCATGGAGTTATTTTAATCGATATCTTCAAAAAGGAAAAACCATTACAGGAGCATACTACTCATCATTACTTGACAAGCTGGAGGCTGAACTCGCGGAAAAACGGCAACATTTGCAGAAAAAGAAAATTCTGTTTCACCAAGACACCAAAGCACAGTCTCATACCTCAGCGGTTGCCATGGCGAAAATCCACGAATTACGGTTTGAATTGCTTGACCTCCCTCCTTACTCACCAGATCTAGCCCCAAGCGACTTCCTTTTGTTCCCTCACCTAAAAATTGCGCTTGGAGGACTGAGATTTTCGTCAAATGAAGAGGCAATCACCTTCGTGAACAATTATTTTGCATAGAAAAACGCCGAGTACTTTATGGACGGGTTATGGGAGACGGTTATGGACGGGTCTTTATGGGAGAAGTGTCTAGAGTTACAAGGAGACTGTTGAAAAATAAAAAAATATTTCAGAAAAAATGTCTTGTATCTTTGTTGGGTCAGAAACTTTTCAGACCACCCTCGTACTTATACCCGTAAAGAAAGGCCAAAACAGGTAACCTTTCATCGTACCTTTTCTTTTGATGTTGATACAGAAATAATCTTCACGAAATATCTTTCGGAAGCTTTATTCTCATGACGATGTCCTTATCATCCCTTTCTCTTTGCTTTTGGTCTCTCTGTTAGTGTTTATGCCTGCTTATGATAGAAAACCTACTCATTCCCATTAAAATTTAAATTTATTTTATGTAATTGGTGATTTTTTTCATTCTTACTGCGAAACCTCTTTCTTAGTAACTCGTGACCCTTTTCTTACATTCTCAGTCTTCTTAACCAATAATATTTATTTCATTTAAATATTTTTGTATACAACTGGAGCCACATTATCGCTGCTGTACTCTCACTTTTACTTGAGTTTCTTTTATCTTTTTATTAATTTGATAAAAATATTGACACAATAACACAGTTTTCAACTGTGACAAAGGTCATTTCTCCTGGAAGCATTTAATCTCTTACATTTTCCTCCTTCACGACAATAGACTTCTAACATCTTCTTTATTTATAGAGCTTGAAAGTATACTTTAGGTAAAAAGATACCACCAGACAGGTTTAAAAATACTTTACTATATTTCTCAAAGTTCAACAATTAACGCGAATTTTTCATTTCCATATTGAATCAAAAACGCGCGAAATACTAATTTTGTACCGGCTGACTTCAATTAAATTCCTCCTATAACTCTCAAATCTATCGCTATTACGTTAAAGCTACGAAGGAATGTTAAATTACTAAATTAAGGGATTCAACCGACAAATGCAATGGATTTGAATTCAAATAACTTTCTATAAGGTCTTGCTGAATGTCAAGACCGCTACGAACGCGAGTATATGTAGCCAACTATTCCTATTGCCATCAAAACACACCTCTGCTGAGTATCTCATCTGACTACCGATCTTTCCTTTTTGGTCCGCTGTCGCCCAGAGGGCAAAGATCGCCAGCTCACGACTTTGCACAACACGCACGTGTGAGAAAAACGTGACCATGATTCCAATAAGTACATGACACCCGTCACCCTTTCATCTGTCTCCTTAAGAGCTAGGCCACACGCGCCGCCATGCAAATACCACGGAGCGGCGGCGGAATCGATAAAAAGTGAGTGTCGGAAGGTGAACCGGGAGGTGGAAAGGTGTTTTTCTGTGCGGAAAGAAAGAAGGAGGGATGTAAATCTGAGGGCACGAGCGGGTGTGGCAAAGAGGGACCAGCGTTTGAGAGGGGGGGAAGGAGAGGTGGGAGGAGGATTGGATAAATACAAAAAAAAACAGCACGGCGTCGTTCCAGTCGCCGCCGTCGTATTCCACGCCGGAGAAATAAAACTCTCGGGCGGTTCACGCCTTCCTCTTTCGCCGTCGTGCTTTGAATGAGCGGATTCGAATTCGAAGCTACAAGACGAGACGAGGGGAGAGCTTCTCCAGAAAGCCTAAAATTTTTATTTCGAGAAGGCATTTTCCGAAAGCGTCTTAGGCTCGCTTTATAAGCGCTCCAAGCTCTCTCTCTCTCTCTCGCCCGCCAGCTCGCTCCCTATCTCCCTCTCTCTCTCGCTCACTGTCGCGGGGGTGGAATCGAGAGCGGGCGGTATTTTCAAGGGGTCGGGGTTCTGGGTAGTGGAACTCGCGAAGTGGGTACGCGATACGGAAAGGAGAGAGGGGAAAGGCGGCAACTATACTGGTGACGCGAGAGTATGTATAAGTCACGTCCCATCGCCACGCTCTGCCGAGTCTCGAGGACTCGACTCCTCTCCTCGAAGTGGCCACACCGTATGTTCTCCATGTCGCCGCCAAGTCCGCCTGATACCTCGGTAAGGGGGAATTGTGGGTTGGAGGGGGAAATAGAGATTGCATAAAGGAATAAAAAATAAAAAGAGGGACGGCAAGTGAGTGACTCTCCATGTATCTGCGGAGGGCAGAAAGGCATTTAGAACGAAAGTGCCTCAAGGTGATGGAAGTCCTACTCCGCCCCGGATACCACACAAGAAAAAGAGACAAGCGTTGTGATGAAGGAGTAAGCTGCCCCTCGAATTGCGGAAGTTGTATAACACCCGATAAGCTGTTCGACTCGAAGGAAATTCTTTCGAGGTTCAAAGGCCAGATATGAATGTGATAAACAGTAGGGGATCCTTCAAAGAAAGAGGTTCAGGGAATATCTTAACAAATGCCTACCCACGAATGTCGCTGCTGATCAATTAAAACAATGTAAAACCGTAATGAAATAGAATAATTTGTTTGAGTTTAAGAATAGAAATTAGTACACTGCACGTCCACATTAGAACTTTACGATCTCGGTTTTACCACCGTGCTGTATCATCAGGTGAAACCATGGTCGTGAAATAAAGTTATATAAAATTGCAATGTTCTCAATTCTCTTCTTAACATGGAAAAATTCCACCAAGTTAAACCTGAAACAGTTTCGGTCGTTGAGATTATTTTTTTTTAATATGACTTATGAACAAATCACCGTTGTAATAACATATAACAAGACATGACTATGTCGGATACATGAGCTTTGGGTAAAAGAGTTTGAGGAAATCAGCGTAGTAGAAAAGGTGAAGCCATGGAAATAGCTGATCTCCGAGACAGTAAGAAAAACTATTTTAGAGGCAAGTGACGCACATGAATGGATATAAATAATAAAAATATACCAACGTCTAAACGAATAGACTGATATTTTCCACAGTAAACCAAAATAAATTGGTACAATATAAATACATCAACATCAAAAAAAATACAACAACGAAATTTAAACGATTGGCTGAAATTAAAGAGTTGCTATGAAAATCAGTGATAAATATTCGGTAGGCATACAACACTTGTACTTTTAAAAAAACTGGCAAGACTGTAATGACTTTTACACTTACATACAGTATAGTATGTTGACAGATTGACATACATGCAAATTGATAGACAACTTAGTAGCGAATCAAGAGGATTAAATATGTTGGTGACATTTAATAAATTTGAACAAATTTAATCATTTCATTGCAAGGATTTTCAGGAAACGCATTATTTCTAGATTCCCAGAATGAACCAAAAATATCCATTTCATCTGTTTGCCACAAAATTCTACCGTAGATTTGCCTCTTGGATATGTGGATAGCCTTCCTTCGACTTTAAGCTTCTATAAAATCTACTATACATGTAAATGTAAATTTTTAATTTAAATGAAAATATTTTCTTCCTGAGATATCGATCGGTAAGCGATGTTGAAGTGAAGGACTCAAAAGCGGTGGGGCAGAAAAGGCAGTTTCCATGAAAATCACAGGAATATTTTAGATGTTTCAAGAATTTACTCAGAACAGTATTTAATGAAGCAAAAATCAACCTTAAAATACAGAAATGCCCGTGATTCGCGGATTAATAAGCAAGCAAGTACTGAAATTGGAATCGATGAGAATACGCATTATTTGAACTAGATCAATCGTTCTCTCCTGAACACTCATAACACTAAAAATAAAATTGTTAGAATCGTATATAGATGCTTTAACATATATTGGATTGAGAAAATTTAATATCTATAATACTTTTATCAATTCTCTGCTCTTCATCAATTATATCGCTTTGAAATCAATTATTGACTTTTCTCATTTTTAGTAGTAGTCCCGTAGTAACTGCCATTCAACGAAGGACAACTTTTTCCACAGTACGGAAATATCTTTCTTTGTCCTCTATTGAAACTCAATAAGCACCACCTCTTACAAATACTCAATTAAAATACGATACGTGAATATGTGACGGGTAACATATATCGAAAGTATTTCCTTTATTTGGGGAGGGTAGAGCGCACGTAATTATAAACCCAACTGGGCATGATTTTTACAAACCTGAGTAGGTGGACCAGTTCCCTTCCCTGTTCGGCTGTGGTTTCACAAGATGACCTGGCACCCAGTAAATCATTCAATGTCGGTTCTAGCTGGAGATTTGTAAAGGTATCACAGAGATTTGAACACCGGCTCTTCATTCAATAATCAAGCGCTCTATCAGCGCAGACAACATGTCCTCATCTGAGGAATACGTATGTTGATGGAAACATAAATCCCGACAGCCACATTTGAAGTGCCATGACCTTGGAGTTATTTTACTAATATTGGGTATTGTTTTTTCATTTCCTTCCTTTCACAAGAGTCCTAAAAAATGTATGCCTGTGCCGTAACTTTTGACTTCTTTCCATAATGGTATCGTTTAGAATTTGACACGGCCCGATTTTTAAAACTCGATTCGCATCCGTGTGAAGGATCGTCTTCCCCTAAAGATTTGAATGCCGTCAGATTATAATGTGTTTCGTTAAACGCCAGTGAGCGTGTTATCCGAGGGTCTTGGGGGAGAAAAAGAGGTTGGTGTCCGGGTGGGAGAACTTGTCTCTGGGAACCAACAACCACGGGCCACCATCACTCCTTCCCTTATGTCTTGCCACCTCCAACTCCGACGAAAAGAATGTACGGAGGGGGCGGAGAAAGGAGAGGTGGAAACGAAAGACTGTTTGCGTTAAGTACGGCGGCCCCCCTCTTCCCGGCATTCAATATTCTCAAACAACTCTCGAGAACGTAAATATGCACATAACAAAAGAGGGTGGCAGGGAGAGCGTGAGGCTGCAAAAATTCCACGGGTAATGGCCGCCGCGACGAAATGTTCCAAAATATTAATTTTTTCAAACTTCGAATGCGGAAGTAGGGAGCGAAGTTTTATGGAAAACAAGTTGGTTGACGTGTGACGGGGAACGCGGAAAAAAATTAAAGATTTTTTTCGTAGGACAAGGAATTCTAAGACTAATCTCGTCACTTCAAAACAAAATTTTTTATAACACCAGGACAGACGGAAATTATGAAATTATTATTAGTCATTCTGTTCAAAAATCCTATTTCATTCTTCCTTCATTCTTAGATACCAAATTTTTACTACCTGTCACCACTTTAAAGATTCCAGTTACACATAGTAGTCTTTCCAATCACTTTATCCGCCTTTCCCATTTCCAGCGAAAAAATTCCTATTCTAGTCTATAACAATCCCATCTTCATTTGAGTTGTAGTGTTCATTTATTATCTGTATTTCTCTCCTCATTCACATTCAATAAGCGTCGCATCTGCGCCCTCCTTTTCTCAAAGATCAATTATCTGTGGTTACAATACTTGAAAGTGTATGATAATAATTGCATTCATTCTCAAAATAAAGGAAATTATTTGTTGTTCTTTTTGTAAGAATTCAAATTGCATTGGGAATTTTTCTCCGACTTCTTTTAGAGCAATTATGATTATTACAATGATTCAAAAACAGATATTAAATATTTAGCAGTAATGGCGGACTCTATAATTTTGTATTGAAGGTCCAATCCCCAAAAATCAAGGTTTCATGTGATAAGAAAAAAATTAAATCAAGATTTGAATTTTTAAAACAAAATATTATATTCACGGGTCGGAAGCTCATCTCAGAACAGTTCAAACGCAGACTGTGTCGTTTTTAAGGAATAGATCTAATGAGCCAAAACGGAAATAAGCAAAACCTTGATATAGTATGAGGGGTCAAGATGCATTTTCGAGGGTCCCAGTTTCAGTAACCAAGCCACAACGGAGCTACCGGAACCTCTGATAACAAAATACTTTAATAGATTTTAGACTCAATAACTGCTGACGAAATAGAAAGGCATAATTTAGAGAAATAAATTTTAACTACAATGGAGAAACGTATTTAGTAATCAGAGGGTTAAAGGTCAAATACGGTCGAATAATCTCCTTCCAGCAATAAAATGGTGTAACTTGGTAAATGAGTCGTTTACCGGATTCAGCTGAATATAACACTATAGTGTACTTCATAATAAGATAATCCAATAAGAAACGGTGAACTAGGACTACTTTCAGTAATTCTTACTCAATTCTACTTCTCCTAATAAAAATTGTCCAAGCCACTTCCACGACTTCTAAGAAACCCACAGCGTTCGGTCTCATAGCGATGGGACCATTTCCACCATCCAACAACCTTTATTCCACGCAGTATCCCCACAAATCGCTTATTGGCCAACAAGATGACGGGGAGATTACTTCCTTGATTGCGTCTTCCAAATGAGCCATTAAGTAATGCGTCGTAAAAGATGTCCTGACCGAGAAATAATCTAACTTTGCGGTGTGTGTCAAAAAAAATTCTGTGGAAATATGATGTAAGGGAAACGAGCGTTCGTTATGAAACACGAACATTGTACAATTAATGGACCCATAATACCGATTTCAACCGCTTTCCCTTACGATAAAAATGTATCTGTACAGTTGTGATACCGGTTATTAACGACAGAACCATTTATTTGGAGGAACTATATTCATATATGTAATCATGTTTGATCCAAGGCTCGTAAAAAATGTTCTATTACTCATTACTTATTACTTGCTTGCCAACAAAGCGGACAGTAATTACATTCATGAATAATTATATCATACCATCTGTTTCCAGAAGGTGATTTTAATCTTCAAAGTTATAGTTTTATTAATTAGGAATATGTTTCTTTTAGTAAAGTTCTTATAAATGTTCGATTACCAACGCTGCTCCATTTAGTGTTTTCCTTTTAATGTCAAATTTGTAATTGAAAGGTTAAATTTTCGTAATACAAAAGTGAGATTCATCAATGGACCAGAGATTTCTATTATAGGATTATATTATGTAGTTTCACGCTGGCAAATAAGTTTACTTAGAAATATTTTACGTAGTGAGGGAGTATGGTTGAATGGGTTTACTTATTTCTTGGATAACATTGGAATATTTAAGATTTGAAAGAAATATTGAACCTGAACGTTAAAGGATTTTTACCTGTGATATTAAGAAATCCAAGGTAAATTGTTAATACATTGTAAAATTCGGAAAAAGAAGTGGCGAAATGACTTTTAAAACATTTAGAATTTCTTTAAGCAACAAAATGTTTCAATGTGACTTGCGATATTATTAAGAACACAAGAAAAAATATCTTTCTATTTCTTTAGTTTAGATATTTTATCAACGATTACGCCATTTCAGAGGAATGGTAACAAAAAATTGTTTAAAGTTTCAAGTTATTTCACAAAAAATCTGATTTCCAAATAGAGGGGGATATGTATCTAATGGAATTGCGATTTTTTTTGGATGTGCGAGTTGGAAGATAAAGGGTTTATGAAATATCCTGCCTGGGTATATGAAAAAGTTCCAGCTTCGCCCCTGATATAAGAAAACCCTTCTTTGCATTCAAAAAATGATAAGGATCCATCAGCCGAACAGCACTGGAATCTCGTTCCCCATCTTTCCTTTGTTGCCGCGTCACCAGTGGGGATGGAAGCGTTCACGAGAGAAGGGGAGATAAATTTTTTTCCGAGGGCCCGACAAAAATTCAAATCCATCGCATAACTATCTTAACTAATAGGTAAAATAATGGTGGGGACGTAATATTAGGAAACCAAGTTAGGAAGGTGAAGACGATTGAGTTAGAATAGATTAGAAGATAGAGATTTTCGGATTTATGGGATGGAAATAATGAAAGAAGATGGAAAAAATAGTAGGGTAAAAAATCCGTCACACTGAGAGTCATAAACTACTCCAAAATGGTTTGCTGAGCATTTGAAATCTGGGATATACTAAATAAACCTAATAGAGACTGAATATTGACTAAGATAAGAAAAGCAAAAATATTCATATCGGTATAAATGGGATATCAGTTGCTATAAGAATTAAATAAAATCGTTAAGAATACCTGAAAGTGTCCATTTTCTAAAATTTTATTTCAACTCGAAAAAAGAAATTTGCCTTCGTAATAATAGCCACAAAACAGATAACTGAAAAACTGTTTAATGACATAATTTCTGGAAAACAATACAGATATTCATAATTAAATAAGAATAGTAGTAACTCTTCCATATTTATCGACCAATACATTAAAACACACCTCTTCAAAAGATATTAACAATATATTTCAACTACTAATTGACTATTAAATTGATGGTTCGAAAGAATTGGTTATGACTGAGAGATTTAGTGCAAATTGCATCCTATAAAAATGGGAAAAATTCAAAAGTAAAAATACACTTCATTTTTGAAAGTTGGTATAATCTGTGGTCGTTCGTTGTTAAATTCACGAAATTCACATTCACTTCACGAAATTCGAGTATGAAGAAGAATCTTATCTGGAGGAATATAGCCCGTGTGCTATTAATTCCGGCGCTATAAAACTCGACGCTAAAACTTGACGCGGAACGTATTTATTTCCTTTAACTAGCAATAGAGGGCAGTAAAAACCGTGCGAGTGGAGCAAAAGGCGCAGAGAGCCCTTCGATTCCCGCGGGAGCTGTATCGTTTGATTTGATTCCATTGTCTTATATAAGGCGCAATGCCCCATCACACGGTGGATGCATTGACAGCTACGACGGGTGAAATCATGCGCAGCATCCCCCCATGGGGGTCTATTCCCCTCCCCCTCTCTCTTTGCCTCCCTCTCTCCCACCACTGGACCCCATCCACAAGGGGTCCAGATGTAAGCCTTATTTCCCCAAGGCTTAACCCGGAGAGACGAACAGCATGTCTGCGAGAAATCAAATTACGTCACTCAGGGAGACGTCCGGCGTCCTGGAAATAACCAATCCATAAAAAGAAGCTGATGGAGAAAAACGGAAAGTCTTCCTCGTGCGCGTCTGCGCGCAATGGAGAAATATAATTTGCGCTCGAAGGAAAGGAACTTGGGAACGCCTTGCGTCATGAAGGACAGTAAAACAGCGCACGTAAAAATCGAGTTTCATTGCGGCGAGTCGGAAAATTAAAGCGATGATATCCCATTAATCTAGACGCGGCAATAAAAATTGCTTGGAGGGAAAACTATTTTATTCGCTCCTCCGCCCTCCGGGAAATTGAGACACTCGTCCCGTCTGCTTGATCTAGGCATTCATAAAGAACTATTACCGTAAACAAGGGTTAAAGCGCTCCAAAAGATCCCAACACGACTGCTATATTAAAATAGAGATGTAAAAATATAAAAAATATGTAAAAGACGATATTAGTGGAAACCAGTAAGCTATGAGAGCTCGAAGAAGTATGGGGTGAGTGTCAATCCTGTTATCATACTCTCCGTTCAATAAAAACTATCAAATTCAAAATTTAATCATATGTTATTCTATAATTTCAGAATAAGGACACGGTAAATTTTGATTGTACTTTTGTAAAATATACCAAAATTGTATCGGTAGCTGCAAGAAAGATAAAAATAGCTGTAACACGTCCATCAATACAACGCGAAATTAAAATAAACGATTTGACAAATTAATTAACGACTTAATAAAATATAGTGGTAGATATTATCTTAAAGTTACTTTCAAGAAAATGGTATACAAATAAATATGTAAATGGCACAGAAATACTATAGACTCCAGTGCTCGAATTTTGGTCTATCGTCCCTTCCATTTGTAGTTTAAAATGCACAACAACTCTACGACCCAAATGCAGTTCCATTTCATTTGCAACAAAAGATTTTTCTTTTTGTTCATTGTTTTCATGTGAATTTACATCTTCCCAATTAGTCCGCGTGAGCTAGAATTCACTTATCAAGTTAATCAAAATTCCACCTCATTAACTTAATCTATGATATGAATTTGTGGAGCGAAACCAATTATTTTCCATCACTCTTGCATGAGAGGCATTTAGTCGTCATATTTTGACTTGTTCAGTATACAAGAGGGAGAAATTGAACTGTGGAAGAGAGTTCAATTGTATTCCTGTTAGAAATAGGTTAAATTACTACACGGGCTATTCTCCCACGGATTTATTTAGGTAGATAGAGAAGAAAATCACTGTACGCAATTAATTTTCTGAAAAACTTTAGATACTAAAAAGTCATACCATTAAAATTATAAAAAGACAAAAATTTAAACAAATGAGAATTGGTTATTTTAATAATATATATTACCAGCAAATGGAGACGATGGGACGTGATATATGTTGCATACAAACGCATGTTATAAGCTCACGAAATATCGGATGAGGTGGATTCCTAAAAAGAGGATTTGGTTGTGGAGAAGACGGTAATATATACCAGTTGGTGCTTTACAATTACTTCATTTTACATGATGCAAGTCAAATGAACTTCTTTGAAACGTAAACTAGCGATTGGAAAAGAAAGTCACTTTATTCTCATTGAAGTCTGACTGCTGTTGATTATTATCGTGTGGAATGGTATTTATATCTCATATGGTTAGCGAAATATTTCAGTGACATATTAATACATGGCACTCTCCTCATTCGTCGCTTATATTTGAGTTACGCAAAAGGACAAACGGCAGAAAAGAAGACGTTGTCTCAAATGAGGATCCCGAAAAACAGGTGGATGTATCAAGTGAAAAAGAACGAGTTTTAACTGGAGTGAATGAGGGAATAAAAGTAATCAACCTCTAAATCAGACATAATGTTATCGAACATATCTTGAAAAATGATGGTACGCTGAAGACAATATTTGAGACAAAGTTTAAATTAAGAAACTGTGTTGAAAGAAGATTTCATTTTCTGTCATCATTCAATACGGCCCGATGCCTTTTTTTATATATTTTGTTCCTGGAGTAAAAAAAGGGTTTGCAGTATGAAATTGTCGCCTCAGTTGAGTTCAGCTTGATCGTATTACATGAGTCTCCAAATCCATGCCGTAAGAGTGATCAATTTTTTGTTACACAAAGTGCCTTTTTAAAAATATTAATAAGGCTTTATTTTTCGTTAATATTCTAGCCGACCTCCAACAAACTATGTATGGGATCCTTGAAATAATTAATGATGGATGTTAACGTGAAGTATGATGTGTAAAAGTCTAACGGAGGGAGTAAATAAATTGAGAAGTGCATTCACCCCGACTGCTGACTAATACTAATGGCGACAATAGCAAAAAAGAGCTCAAAGACCTACCTTTTAATGCATCTGAAGTAATCTTAACGCCTTCAACTTGAGAATCGTCCAGAGCTCTAATCACCTGGAATGTCCCCCCTATTCCTTCGTCTCGTAACTCCGCAAATCCTCGCATGCTAAATTCTCTCCTCCGTGTGAGAAAAGAACACTAATGTCCATCAGCTCACTCCGGTCCTCTGGTGTCGCCACATTCCGTCCTCACCCCAAAACAATGGTTCCTTTAGCAATTGAGATGAACAAACTAGAGTGTAGAAGAAACCCCGTACATTTTCTTGGCCGAATGATTGGATTTTATCTTGAATCTCATCCTTTTACTACTCACTATTTAGTGTACGATATGGAACCGTAATTATCCTTCTCGTTAACGGTCTTTTATATCAAAACTTCAAATTATGACTGCAGACGAAAAGTATTCAAACCCGAATTTTGACGATGACTATTAAGAGGTTCGACATCCAAATATCATTGCGTTGTAATCATCATCGTCAAAATTCTTCCGTAGATAAATATGAGAGAAAAGTGATGAATGACCAAGTGCACAAGGGAGTGGATGAGGAAACATTGATCTCACTACATCGAAAGGAAAATCTGTCGAGAACACTATGAAATAGAATGGACAACATACGTAGAAAGACTAAAACACGAGTGAAGAAGAAACATGAGGAGATCGAACACGAGAACAATCTGAGGAGATGTATAATTTGGTTAATTAAAATTCATATTCCGGATTTGCACAATTCAAAGGGTGTAGCTCTGTACGGATGTGAGACATTGGAATGTCCTAGCTGTTGACAGGAATAGAATCGAAGCATTCGAAATGTGGTATTTCAGGCGGATTCTGAAGGTGAGATGGGTTGATGGAGTGACGAATGAGGAGATACTCGGAGGAGCGCGAGGGAAAAGAGAGGAATAAGGAAATGCCTGGTGAGGAGGAGGAGGACAGCTTCGATCTGACATATACTAAGACACGAAGGACTACTTCACACAATATAATGGTAAAAGGATTAACAGGAAGGGAGGAAAGGTAAAGGACGACCACGACGACAGTTCATGGAACAAATAATAGAAGATACCGGATGCAACACATACTGAGAGAACTGAAGGAAAGAGCAAGGATTACAGTGCGGAACGGAGAGAGATGTGATCGGATTCGACAAACCAACCTTAGGGTTGACAACTTGAGAGAGAGAGAATTCAAGGGTAAAAAAGAGCTGAAGTTTAGCAAAGGGGACACAATTTCTGCATAAGATAATGGTGAAGATGGCTTTTAATATTATAGAAGGATGAATAATTGCGAGAAATTCTACAGACTTGGAGAGTTCTGGTTCGTCATTCCTCTCACGGAGGACGTGAGATAGTGTAATGAGGAGGAAGGAATAGCATTCCCACGGATGGGCTAGTAATGCGATGGATCTTCCACTAGCCATACACCGATCCGATAGACGAAAGCGGAAGGAAAGCATCCCGAAAGGGATCTCCTTCCTTTGGCGATGAAAGAAGATGCTGGATGACTGGTACTAAGTTTGATGATGAAAGTTGAGTTGTCAAATAAATGTAACAATTTCAATCCTAACAACAACGAATTAGATCTCATTCTGCAAATTTCTCGGAACTTCCCCCTATTCTTTTTGAAATTCACTTGGAATCACTAAGAGTTGAGCCATTCAGTCACGATTTTCTAAACGCAATTAATGCTAGATACCACCTGGTCTCATCTTTTTGGTTCATTTACCCCAGAAAATAACCTTTATTTACGAATGAACAAAATGTTAGACGTGGGATAGTTAGACGTGTTAGAAGAACAAAACGTGAGATAACATAGCAAAGTTCATTCCGAGAGAAGAGATTGTAGCAGATTATGATTTTTTTATTTTGTGTTATTTCAAGTGTGGTTTAGCTATTAGACTCTTCAAACTGGGAGGAATGATATACAAGAATGATAATGGAAGGTTAGGAGGAATTTGAGCATCATAAGAGCCTATAAAAATAAAATAATACGAGTAGATTACGAATCCAGCTTTCATGCATAGTTTTCTGGGAGGTTATCAGTCGCAACTGGCATCCTGCAAGTAACTGTACAAGTATAAACTTCATTTGATCCATCGGAGAAAACTCCCCCGGATTTTTATCAACTTTTAACACATCTTTATCAATTGTCAACATAAGGTGAATAATTCTGATCCCTGAATTTTGTAACCATTAGCTAGAATTTTCGTTACCTCTGAGTTTCCACACTTTTAGAGCCATCGACATTTTATAGCTGTGGCACATACAGATTCTGTGTCTGTGGAAACAGTTTCTATTGTTATTAATGGGCAAAAATCCCTGCATTCTTAGCTTCTTGAGATTAAGGTTTCTCAGGCATAAAATAATATAAATATAGAAGCTTATTAAATGATCATTATTTATTTGACCTATACTTCAGAGTTTCTAAGTGCCGACATATCTGAGGAGGAAAAACGTTTGCAATAATAAATGTAACGCTTCAGGCTTCACTACGTGGAACCGATCCATAATGAAGTAGGGAAAGTAAAAACACTTGTGATTCCACTCGATATTTTATCTTAACAACCTGAAGATGATACTATGTATTGAAACCCGGGTCGTGTTAAAATAAAATATTGAGTGGAATCACAAGTGTTTTACTTCCCTTACTTCGTTTGCAATTTTTTGAGACTTTAATTTGAAATGACTGCGGCATAAAATAAAAAATGCACATTTACGAAAGATATTGCAGAATTTACATGAAAAAATCTATTAAAAAACTTTTGGCGATCAAAATAATACAATGTTCTCCAAATCTTCCTAACAATAAGCTCAAAAACCCTATAGCGCGGTCGAAAATCGACGCAAAAATTGTTTATGATAACTATGATTCTATGGCTATGATTCTCATCATTATAGTTCAGTTTATTATTTGTTTAATGTGATTAAATGATTGGATAATTCGGTGTGAATAAAATCAACATAAATTATCTATGGTAGGGTTGGTCATCGAAAACACCAATGTTTTATACATTCTTATTACATGAAACAGAAGTAATATGGTGATGTGTGTACTATGATACGTGGAATAACCTTTTTGAAAAACCTTAGTAAAAACGGGTCGAGGGAAAGATGGGGATGATCTGGTTAGATGGTGTAGGATCGTAAAAAAAATAATGCTGGTAAATAAGTAGAAGTGAAGGGGGAAGTAGTAGAGGGGATGATGTTTTGTTGAAACGAGCTGCGCAAAAGAAGTGTAACGCAAAAAAGGAATTTATCGAAATAATTAAAAGTAAATCTAGAGTCATGAAAAGTCAAAAGGAGTGGAGAACAGCGGTGCATGCAATTTTATCAGGATTGTTGAGGGGTAGGCAGTAGACACAGTTGAAGGGAAACTGAGTGAAATGGCAGCAAAATAGGAAGAAGTGGAAAATGAAATAAAGCTGTAAATGAAGGAAATGGTAAGACGTCGAAAAGGAAGGAAATAACGAGTTAACATGAGATAATAGAGAATGGGAAGTTTCAGACAGGAGAGAATAACAAAATTCGAGGAAATTTGCCTGCCAATTAACCCCGTTTATAAGGTTCCCAATCTCACATCAAGGCTTCATCATTTGTAACATTGAGCATTTTAACAATAAAACTAGCTGTAATAAGACTGAAATATTTATTCAACCTTGTCTGAAACTCTTGGCTTCTTAAAGATCTAAAATTTATGTGGTCTAATGATATGTAAAGGTCTCATATCATACTGAAGATCTAAATAATTAATAATGACGCTATCCGTAATACTCAGACCATATAATGAAGATAGTTACCTCCTAATAGACTGGCAATGCCATTATATATTTCAAATTCCTTTTTCGACTAAATATTTTCTTTTTTCAAATATTTTCAAATTCTTCGACTAAATTCAAACCTAAGATGTTTTTTATTGGCATATATATTTGAATATACATTCAATTCTTTGCTAACTAAATTATATTTATGAATTCTCATCCTTTAGGGGCCTTTTCCTCAAAATTTTCCTAGAATAATTGACATACCTGTATCAAATTCTGCTCATTAAGACATATTTAAAATGATAATGTTACTTGCCTCATAATCTTAAAGAAACCGCTAAAAGTTTTACTTATATGGTTATGATTTTCTGAGAGTGCAACCTGTCTGTGGAAGAATTTTGATTGAAAAAAGTTAAAATTAGAAATTGCAACTGAATATATTTCGACTCAGCGAAATCTTGAGCATAGAAAATAAAACTAAGAGTTGAAATATCTTAGTTTTTAGTTCAAATAAACTCTTCACGGTAAATTATTTTTACATAGTTAGGCCAGGAGCTGAAATTTAATTATATAATTGGGAGAATTTTATTACAACAAGAATAAAAATATGTAAAACATAATGCCACGGCAATTGATGACAATTATATTGGAAAGGATCTTGGGATGGAATACATTATGCTGGAAGAATTAAACGGAGAATGGGTATAACCGAGGATGAAATTAAAGGTTTATCAATTAATTGAATTACGAAGACCTAACATCACTAGAGACAGTGCGGAATCTGCAGACGTCATTCCACTCGTGACCTAGGACCGTCGAACAACTCAGAAGTGAATTCCAATACTGAAAGATACTTCAGAAAGAATGATTATTCGGATTTCACAATAAAAACCAGAATACTCGTACATGACCTACAGTATTTTTTCATTCAACATTATGTAAGAAAAAAGGAAAGTCAAAAGTGCTCCTGAAATTAAATATTTAGACCCATGACCTAGAAAAGGCGACAAATAAAATCGTCTTTTATTAAATAAAAGATGTCTCAGTGTGTGGGAAACACGACATATCTAGAAAAAATGCATTTCCATGTTCCGTGGAAATAATACTAAAGACAATAAAAATAGCGACACCCATTGTGAGGAAAAAATAATCTAGACAACAATAAGTGTTTTGAATAAATCCAGAAATAATAGGGTATAGATTAACAACGAACTTTTACTTTATACGAACGCACTTTTAATCTATACCCTATGGATTCTTTACACTATATTTCGCCTAAAACCGTAATCTTCATCCAGAAATAATCATAAACATTGCTGATCATAAACACAATGATGTCTAAAGAGGCCAAGAGAAATTATATAAATAAAAAACTATATAAATCGAAATATTTCATTATTTTCATCGAAATAAGTAATTTACATGTGTTTTCAAACCGAAAACCATCTTTTCTACCATGTACGCTATCTCAATTGCAAGCCTGGTTAAGGGGAAGTCGAAATGCATATCCGAAAAACTATGTTACCTTATCAGAAATAGAAAACAAATCAGAACATTGCTCATTAAGTGTGTATAACATGCAAGGCATACATATGCACACTTATTAATGAAATTAGTTTTACAATCGTTTTTTAGTGATTTCTTCCATAACGATGTGCAATCTATCCTAGATTTATCTTAGTATATTCCGATATGAGAAATCACAGTCCGGGATTTTTAGAGAAAATGAAAAAGTAGAGACATTACAGCCGCCATATGGCGAAAATACACATTAAAATAATAGGAAATTAGGAAAGGGAACACATAAACCTTTACCGGAAATTGCGGAAGTCCGCTGTTCGAGTCCCGGCTAAGGACAAAAGTTTTACTCATGTGAATTTGTCGGTTTCCGTCAAATATTTTCGACCACACTTCGTGAAAAAGGTGTGCCTCGACCACAGAAAATTCGGATCCAAAAGTAAGTGTTCTTTAATTTGTGGTCTATGTTTGCTATATGTGCAAGTGTAGTTATATATATATGTAAATATATATTTACATATATATATATATATATGTAGGTATATATATATATATGTATATATATACATATATATATACTTGGCACATACACAAACATAGAAGATAATACATAGAAAGACAAACAAAAAGGAGACTCACAGTATTGGGTCATACGTTTCGGCAGGTTCACCT
>WURS02000011.1:11214913-11235426 GCA_011762765.2 Rhinocypha anisoptera | reverse complement strand
ACGGCTATGGTCATTTCGCACCTCTTCAACTCATTGAAAAAACCCATTTGCACAAACACAACATCCATGCCCTGGGCAGGATTTGAACCCGCGACCTTTGGGTTAGCCGGCGAGCACGCTACCCACCAGGCTAACCTGGTCGACATTGCTCAATATGCGTGAAAGAACCAGTAGTGTTTTAAAGCCTAACAAAGATTATACACATATAGGCAAGAAATATAGTGAAAAAAATTAAAATGCTGGGAATTCAATGTTAAAAAAACTTGACTATATAGACGAAAAATGAATGTACATTTCTAATAAAACATCACCTGGTGGAATTCCGTAATGAAAAGAATGGAGGTTATAGCTTTTATGTATTTCCATGGAAAAAATGAGACACAGATAATCAATCGATGATGATGACAATTATCATTGAAACCGGTCGTGTAAGTACATAAAAGCTACAACCTCTTATTTGTATCAATGAACATTCAGTTAGAAAGAAAGTTATGAGCTATGCTGCAGTGCACATTATTATCTAATTATTTATTAATATTGATGTTGTATTTCCATTGGGTGCTTTTCTTCTATAGAATTTGTTGTACTGCACTTCAAGGTTGACAATGAAAGTAGATAATATCAATCATTACTACAAATAAAAGTGAAAATGAATGGATTAGTGTATTTAGGAATTAATAATAGTTAAGAGGAAAATACTTCATGTCACTTTCTTAAATAACTGCAATTCTGAGGAGAGCAAAAATAAATCCACCAAGACATTATCCTTAGAAAAGCAAATTTTAATTCATAGAATGCTATGAGTGCCCACTAATTGCTTTAATCTAAGTCCCTTCTCAACAAGATGTGAAATTTCAGGGATGAACTCCCTATATTGTTCACCTGGACACTACTTGTTCTAGGTTCTAAGTTTTGGGATATTTTTTTTTTGCTACACAACTACTTTCCGTCAGTGACCAATAATAATAGAGCCCATTCCACATATTTGCAGATGATTCCATTTTCACAATTTCTGGCAACTGAAATAAAGAGCTATTCAGTAAGACTCAAAGCATTCTAGATAGTCTGGAATTAGTTTAGTGTCAATCCTGAATTAATTGTAATAAGACCTTTGATTGATCAGTACAATAGAAGATAAATAACTTAAATCTAAACAATGTAAGAATCACCTTTGTGCAAATTACAGGGATTTTAGGTCTACACAGCAAACTGGCAGCTGTAATGTGCATATTGATAGTCTCTTATCCAAATTAAAAAAATGTATGTGAAAAATAGCTTTCTTTAGAATACAATATCTTAAGATGCATTCAACTTTATGTATTTCTCTAATTTTGCCTTGCCTCCTATGATATTGTGTTCTGGGGTTCATCAATTTGTCAGCTACATATTGTTTTTAATTCAGAAAAATATATTACATGCTTGTTTTGTGATTATTACAAAGCAACATGCAGGCCCTTATTCAAACATTTAAATATCCTAGCTGTTCCATGTGTGTAGATATTTGCTATTTCAGTTTTCACGTAAAACAACATTCACCTCTTTCATTTTAACAATGAAATTTGTTATTATCAAACTAGGAAACAAAAAAAGCATGTTAGTCAACATAACAACTCAATGGATACGGGTATCAAAGAGTACAACACTGTCTGATCAGTTGATGAGCCTCAAAAAATTATATAGTTTAGATTAAAACTGATAAAACTGTGATTAATTAAATGCTACTATTTAGTCAAATAATTTTTAATTGACCACCAAATGTTAAAGTGACAATTTAATTGACCACTACATATTTCTTTTTTTTTTCAATCTGAATTTATACTCCTTTTGAAGATGCCTATACCTACATCCCTAATTTATAGAAAATAAAATTATCATCTTCTAGATGTTTGGTGAAACACGAGAATTGAATTTTGTATATAAACCATGTTTTGCTTTCCTTAACCTGAGTATTAAACTTTATGCCCTTTTTGTACTTCAGTCTGTACAAGTGTTAAGGTGGTATAAATGGCAGTGGTTGTGTGTGTGTGTTGTCCTGTGTGTTTAGCAAATTGTTAAATTTATTATTATAGATATTATTTTTAGGAAACATTGTTACTATTATAGATGAGGCTCTTAAGAGTGATGGAAAGCGCATAACATAACAAGTCTAAAAGAGATAAATTGGTTCTATCCCTCAATCCACGAATTTTTCCAGCTCTCCCAACCTTAAACACCATTCCCATGAATTAGACCTTAATGGTGTCCTACTGACCATCAATGAGCTGACAAACAACAGGTGGACTGGAGAGAATGGTCATCCATTTCCCAATTCACCCCTCACTCTCCCTCAATATTTTTGTTTGACATCAGACCAAATGGAGAAGTATTTAAGAAAAAAAATTGATGAACATCACCGCCTGAAGACTGTAGTCTATCATGATCAACAAAAAGACTTTTTCACATGATATCACTCATTGAGTTTCTTAATTCCATTTCATCTCTATGACTGAATTTCTATATCTAATTGAAGCCCGGGACAATTTTCATTAACTATGTCCGAGCAAGGATAAAAATAAAAAAGGAAATTTCATAAAGTGAAAAACAATACCAAATTATGGGGTTATTTCGGCCTCACATACACCACATGAAATTAATAATTTATATAAATATTATATAAAAATTGCTACTTTTTAGCAATTTGTCATCATAACTTTGGATTTGTATTTTTGGCCAGAAAAATGACATCGTAAGGGATATTTCAGGTAGCTAGGTCATCATCTATCAAGCATTAAGATAAAGAGTTTTCAGATGGTTAAATCGTAATTTGAAAGGTCTGTCAAATCATGAATATTTTCACCATTGTCATCAATACCTCTGCCTAAAACATGAGGACCTTTGGCAGGTAAAAATAAACATTATTTCATGTTTGTTCATAATAGGGATGAAAAATATGCCTGAATATTGTAGTTTCTTAACAACACAGCAGCCAGTCAACACTTCTTCAAGAGAAAGAGTTAAAATTTAGGGAAGGACTTAATGTGCTTAATGGGAATTTCCTATTAGGAATTATTTTCCATCAAACAAACTACGTATTTGAAAAGCAGAGGGAAAAATGTAAAAAATTTCATTAATCTCCCAGTTTAGCTTGGGTTGAGGGATTTCCTTTGAGAAATAGAACACTAACCCTAAGGTTCAGCAAAAATGTAAAAAGGGTATGGCAGCTGGTACGAGGGTGGTCTGAAAAGTTTCTGACCCAACAAAGATACAAGACATTTTTTCTGAATTTTTTTTTTTCCAAGTCTCCTTGTAACTCTAGACACTTCTCCCAGCGATGCTCCCATCTCTGTAACCCATCCAAAAAGTACTCGGTGTTTTTCTCTGCAAAGTAATAGTTCACAAAGGTAATTGACTTTTCATTTGATGAAAATCTCTGTCCTCCGAGCACAATTTTTAGACGAGGGAACAAAAAGAAGTCGCTTGGGCTAGATCTGCTGAGTAAGACAGATGGTCAAGCAGTTCAAAACGTAATTTGTGGATCTTCACCATGGCAACTGCTGAGGTGAGAGACGGTGTGTTGTCTTGGTGAAGCAGGATTTTCTTTTTCTGCAATTTCTTTTCCACAAGTTCTGCCTTCAGCTTGTCAAGTAATGATATGTAGTAAGCTGCTGTAATGGTTTTTCCTTTTTGAAGATAATCGATCAAAATAACTCCATGACTAACCCAAAAACCAGTCGCCATCCCATTACCAGCCGAAAACAGTTTTTGCTTTTTTTTGGAGCCAGTTCCCCCTGTGCAGTCCACTGTTTGGACTTATTTTTGTTTTAGGCATATAATGGTGTGTCCAAGTTTCATCTACAGTAATTATTCGGTGCCAACGGACAGATTTCTCATGCATAAATTTTGATTTAATATGTGACAAACTCATTCTTTTGACATGTCCATAACCTCTGCTGGTAGTCGTCTAGCACCACTTGGTGAACTTTGGCGATGTTTTCGTCGGTAGTTGCAGTTTTTGGACATCCCAAACGTTCATCATCTGCCAAGCTCTTATGGCCACATTCAAATTCAGCTACCCAAAATTTCACTGTGGTAAATGATGGTGCAGAGTCCCCATACACAGAATCCAACTCATCTGTGATTTGGGTAGGCTTATTATCTTTCAAAAACAAATATTTAATAACAGCTCGATACTCGATTTTGTCCATTTTCACAAAAACACATCAACTCACTCAAATGACTTTTACATAACAACTGCACATCCAAAATGACTGAAACTTTGGTAAGTAACTGTCAACATATGAACAACAAAATTCACTAGCTTTTATTTACGAGTGCTGCCATCTTCACGTTGACGTCGGAAACTTTTCATCCCACTCTCGTATCTTAATATATACATGTGTGTTCATATTATTGGATATGATTGCATTGTCATCCAGTTCTGAGTTATATTTAAAGTTCCAAGTCTCTAGTTAACAGGAAGTTAGTTTAAAATCGATTCCCAACTTTGACCCAAACAGATAAACAAACAAACAGAAAAGAAAGTGAGTTAATAAAAACATGATAAAAATGTCATTGTAGTTACCATGAACTCGGCTACAAAGCAACATGGTGCTAAATTCAAATTCTCCCCGTCGACTGTTCCTATTACCAAATTCAAACAACAGATTCTCTATACTGGTACTAATGCCCAAGAGTTGGTGGTGTTGAGAACCAGATATCAGAACCAACCCACCAAATATATATTCATAAATATTATAATTGGCTAATTTAAATGTGAAATGTTCAACCATTTTAAATTTTAGCAACAAAATCTTTTATATCTCTTAGGATGGATGTCAGATTGTATACCTTTCCTCAGGGATGAATTCCACATTCACAGCTGTTGATTAGGGTGTGACAAAATAACCCGGGAAACCAATGAGCAGGAGAAAACTGCAGAATTAAGTATCTAGATAAGGCCTCAGGCTCAAATGACTCCCGGAGTCTTCTAAGAGACTTTCTCATGCTTTACCAAGTACATACACAACAAGAATGAATTCTCGCCTACATATTCCTTTTGTAAGTAAGTCAACCACACAAAACTCAGTATTTTTTAAAGGTATTATTCTGTACAATCGTATAAGATGTAAAATAAAAGAGGAGCAATTGATTAAAAGATTTAATAGCATGGTAAAAATCTGGGGGAAAGTTGCAGAGTTGAAATGACAAAGGTGCAGTCAATGGAAAAAGTGTCAAGGGTTGATACAAAACAGTATTATTTTATTATTCTATTTTGGTGATGCTCATCTTTATGCAATTGTTTTAGTGAATTTGTGATAATTATGTGATATTATTGATAACTCTATGAAATTTATGCTTCTTCTTGTATATAATAACAAGTTGCTAATACAGCTTATTATTCTACAAACATAGTGGGGGGAAAGGAGCAAAGCCATTCATGCTAATGATGGCTTGACGTCCATGAGGTATAAAATGATGGTTTGATCGACATCCATCCTGAAAGGGCACAACCTCAGTTATTGATGAGCAACAAAACATCTAAGACAAAGACTCACCTGGTCTCCTTCATTTAACCTTGGATAGCATTTATCTGCCGGAGTATTAGGTGCAACCCTGGAGACGATTATGGGCATTTCAAGATCGGAGCCCCCCTTGACATTGAATCCAAATCGACCTTGTTCATCAGGATGTACTCGAATGGTCACCAGTGAGGATTCTTCACTTGCACCAGTTGATACCCTGGACTATTAACGAGAGGATATACTTCTTAGCTTTGACTCAAAATTACTCTTTCACAAAATTACACTGCAGAAACATATTCACCATGTGCACCTATGTAAGATGCATACCCAATAGAAACAATTGGGGAAAAAAAAAATAATTGGAAACGTTAGAAATATGACATATACGATAACGTTATAAGAAGTAAAAATAATTAGTGTAACATGCTTCCGTGGTGATTAAAGTTATGATTTGTGGTCACATGCATTTCATCAGTTCTTTATACAATTCATGAGCATGTTACTTTTGGCTCCACAATAAAATCTATTTCTTTTAGATTTTTGATAATTAAATTTTTTAAACTGAAAGATATTACAAATTTTTGCTCTTCTATATCTTCAACATTGTAAATGGAAGATTTTAAAACTATGCATCCATGGTAATAAAATAATAGTAAATTGAACTGCTTAAAGTATCCACATGAAAAAGGCAGTTGTGAAATGAAAGGGAGCTAGAGGATGATAGCTGAGTGCTTATGACATTGCATAATGCCCTTACACATTCTATGATTCCCTATGCTCAGATATCGGAAGACAGGAATATCATTTATGGATGCATTTTGAGAAAGACTACAATAACAGAACTGAACTCAGCTAAGACAAACCTTTTTGATGGAAATTTAAGGGAAAAATCTGTTCATGGTACATAAATATATAGCACAATAATGGGAATAAATTTCATATCTTGAATGGAAAGTATTAATGACATATGGAGATTGAAAAACATATTAAGCATTAAACAATTGGATGGAAGAATACTTCTATTAGAAAAATGACCATCAAATAAAATTTGATATTTACAATAAAAAATATGGGCAATACAATCATTTGTAAGAGTAATGTGCTTAGATGTAATTTTTAACATAACTGTTCACTACAGAAATAATAACAGCAAAAACTTTTGAACACTCATGTAACCTATGATCAGTAGACTAATTTTTAATACAAGAATTTTATTAGGCTTTCCTAACACAAAATTGATTTTTAGATTTCAAAACCAAAATCTACTACAGTCAACCACTAATGGTATGGCTTTGGCAATGACATTCAGGTACCAAATAAATTAAAGAAAGTGATTTTAATACTAATTACTGTTTCACTCAATGAATTCAATGCACTGAATTACCACATTTGCATGAATCTCAGACAATTTTTTTCCTTGGGAATCCACAAGATAAATAAAATAATTTAGAAGTAATAAAATATTTAAGAATTAAGTTAAACAATATTTTGTGCATATACAGTAGAAGTCTGCTATATCGAGTATGTCTTATAACGAGAGTATCGCAAAAGTGAGTTATCGTTTTACATTGCTTGGTCCACATGTTAAAATATATAAGAGTTCTGCCGGTTATTACAAGTGGTCATAGCGAATAGATTTAGCTGTGGTTGCAGTTTGGGCTGCATACATCGCAGGATTCGACCACGCATTACATTGTCATTCCTTGCGAATCTACATTGTAAGGAAGGCTTTATGAGAGACTATGTGGTGCATTTACGAGAGGAGACTTTGTGGTTTTATGCCACAGACTTTCCTGGGAAATGACCCCTGGGGATGGTTCCTAGGGAATGACAACTTATCTAGGAATCAGTGCTCCAGTCTGTCATTTCCTGCTCGAGTTATCTCAGTAGTGATTACCAGGTTTTTCAGAAATTTTTGCAGTTGCTATAGTTAGGATGGAGAAGAAATGAAAGGGTTTAAATTTAGAAATGAAATTCGCAATCATTGAGGCTTGTGGAAGAAAGGTCACTAATAAATCTAAAATTGGATGCCAATATGGCTTGTCGTCATCAACTTTGTTTACCATTCTGAGGAATGAAGAAAAAATTAGGGCTGCCTATGCATTAGAACATGCAGGGGGGAGTAGCAAGAAACTGTGAACGGTAAATAATACTGAATTGGAATCAGTATTGTGTGATTGGTTTTCACAGCAACAATTTGTCGGAGTTCCAATCAGCAGTCCCATGCTCAAAGAAAAAGCAAAAGAGTTTGCCGTAAGAATGAGAATAGAGAATTTTGAAGGCAATGATGGCTGGTTAAATAGATTTAAAGGAAGAAGAGGGATTTAACTTCATCACATCAGAGGTGAATCACAGAATATCAGCTCAAAAGCAGTGAAAGATTGGGTCCTGATCCTAAATTCGATCATGGAAAGATACGAGGCAAAGGTAATTTAATTATGAAGGAAAATATTCTGGAAATTATTATACGTAGTCATTTACTTTAATTGTTGGAATATTCAGTTTGAACTCCATGTGTTGATTCACTCCATTAAGGATATGTATCGTACAATGCAGATGAAACAGCCCACTTTTAAAATTTACTGCTGGAAAGAACTTTGGCCGTGAAGGGTGACCCATGCAAAGGTGGAAAACGTAGCAAGGAAAGAATAACAGTTCTCCTCTGCACAAACATGGATGGAACTGACAAAATGAAGCCATTAGTCATTGGAAAGTCAGCACGCCCACGATCATTCTTTGGCCAGCCAAGTATTCCATGCACTTACGAGTCCAACAAAAAAGCATGGATGACATCCCAATTTTTTTTAAAGTGGCTTCGGGCTTTTGATGCCAGAATTGGAGGAAGAAATAGAAGGGTTGTGTTGTATGTGGATCGCTGTCCAGCTCATACAAACTTTAAAATGACGAATGTTGTGCTAGTGTTCTTTCCTCCCAATTGCACGAGTGTGTTACAACAACTAAATCAAGGCATCATTCGTGTGCTAAAACACCACTTTCGATCAATGCTCATCAACTCATTAATGTGGAAATCGGTGATTGCAGAAAACAAGATAAAATGGAATGTCGTAGAAGCAATCCATGGGTTAGCAGCTTCCGTGGAATAAAATTATGCCTGAAATAATACATGTTTTGTGCATGCAGGACTAAAAAAAAATTCAACAAGTTTTGGTCGGTCATGGATACTGAGGTGGAAGGTGGCTCTAACCCAGAGTGATGGAGATCACATCTGGCGGTCTCATTTGACTGTGTTGGTCTTAGCTTATCTCACAAATAGTAGTCCCAGGATGACAGACAATCTCTTGAACCTCCTCTTATTTATTGAATCGTAATTGTTAACCATAGGTCATACATTTTCTATGATTGTTCATGAAACATTGCCATAGATACTACCGATGCCTGACGTAAATTAGTTACGTGTGTGTGAGTTTTGGTGAAAATATTTTAAATTTTTTTAATGAAACAATCTATTTTCAATGCATTTGCGGATGGATTGATACAACTACTTCATTGCTCATTTTTGCCCACTTTTGGTGCTGCTATAGACGCCGAAAGAGGTGAATTTCAATGACCATCGGCTGTAACCAGTGTGCGTTATAATGAGAGATTTTTTGTCGTTTATCAGCTCTCATTATACAGAATTCTACTGTAATTTATCATGAAATTTTATAAATGCACTTAATATACATTAAAGAAAATTAAGGACTTTAAATAATGAAAAAAATTAAGTAAATACTTCATTTCTAGTTATAAAAACTGCTGATGAGAAGAAAGCTTCATGTCCAAGGAAAAATGAACTTTGTTTTTACATTTTAGTACTTTAGAACAAAAATACTGAAATATGTCAAACGTCTCTATTTCATAAATATCTAAGTTGCATCCCTATAAGATTGTTTTTACGGGATGGCTAAAAATATTTAGCATTAAACCTGTTGTTTACTCCTTGACCTTTACAGATGTGGCCAAAACATTCCACCTACAAAAGAGAGTTTAGCAAACTAACACCAACACAGGACCTTTGAAACCTGTTGTATGTATTCCTCACTCAACCCTTTGAATGTATAAGCTGTCAACATAATAAGTTGAGTGTATGAGGAGATCTTAGTATGACAATATTTATTCTTTTTACTTTTTCTCTCTTTATTGAGAAATTGTTTCCTTATTACTAAACGTAAAAAGAAAAAATTCTTGATGTACCCTTCACCGAGGAGGTAATGTCAAACACACCCTGGTCAATCTGGCCAATGATATCCAAACATCTAAATTCCGGTTAGTTTTGTCTGAAAATGCTGCATGCATTCATGCACCCTGGACATTTTCTTGAGATATAGCACTAATGGAAGTATAGGGTGCCATTTTCTTTCTGCCCATCCTCTATTGTCTGACTGAATATCATGCTACTACAAAAGAGCATTATATGCCTTTGTATTAATGTCCTTAACCTAAGAAGTGTTTTTATTATTATGAAAATTTAAAAAAATAATCTCATTAACACAACCAGCTTCTTGGGTGAAAAATAAAAAATAGCTGAATATAAGCTAGCTTAATTCTATATAGATGGTTAACTCCATCTGAAAATAAAATTCACAACCATTGGAAGTGATTTTAGTGGAACTACCACACTAACGTCATGGCACATGACTATTTTTTGGAAAAAAATTGATGTAAATCCTAAAACCCGTTAAACACTTTAAGGAAGAGAAACTTCAAAATGAACTACCATATTTCCTATGCCATAGAATGAACCTAAACTTGGTTAACTCAAAAATTTTCTCTGAAATTGGTCTGAGTCTTATGGACAAGAGATAAGTATTCCTTTCAAACTTCAGGAAGAGCCATACAAATATGTAGCAATTACATTTTATTACCACAAATAGTTAACATTAAAATGCTGGGAAATGCAGTACTTCCTTTGAACAAAGGGAGTAAACCTTTGAAAAATGTCTGTCTTTTTTAAGTCCTTCTGATCTTTCTCTAATTTTCCCATAATGTATTATTTTCAGACCACTAGCTCGCTGTCCAACTTTTAGTACCATTCAAGCTTTCACCCACATATTAAATAATATTTTCACACTTAGAGCATTATAATTTCAGTTAAGTTTGTACAGTTAGAATAAAAATTTTTTATGCATGTATCTATTCATTGCGAGCTTTCAAAGAATAATTTAACTAAACCATAGTATGTATCCAGAAACAATGTGATTTTGGAGTGTACTATAAAATACCTTCAGGTGTTTTGACCTTCAAACAGAGTTTTTTGGACAGTTCCTAAAAACAAATTTTGAATTATACAAAATACATATATAATTTATCTGCCAAATGCTCACATTTGAGGTATATCATGTCACTCTGCTGAATACTTAACACCGGTTAATAAAATGTAATTCATAAATTAATATATAGTAATGATCATTATTCATTACATGTCCTTATATATTTCATTAATGCAACAAATATGCTGAACAAAATGCTTAATCAACAAGGAAAACTGCAATTTTTTCTTGGTAGATGAAACATAGCAAACTGGGAGAATTATGAATGAAAACTTACTGGAATACATCATGAGTCACAGACCAATTTATTCAGCACAGGAAACTATCATACTGAAAACCACAGCTTAGTATAAGTTTCCTTCTACTGAAGAAGTTCATCTACAACTGATAAAATATCCAAATAAATTTTCATTCGTTCATTCTCATTGTCGACTATCTCTCCTGTCATGCTTGTGATCATCAGTGTAGCATTTGCATCTGAGGAGCATATCTCAGAATAACAATGTGGAGAATCTTATTACTGATTAAAAGAAACTGTAGCTCAGAAATATTTGCATACCTATTTTTAAAAACTGTTAAATCCAGTTATGATATATCATGCTCCTAAGGTGCCATTTATAGCAAAATATTATGTGAATGAACATATATTTTCCTGCAAATCCTTTGAACAGAACATGATGTTTTCCTTCCATACTCATTTAAAATCACTGGGTAGAAAGAAAATTAATTGAAAGAATGTGAAAATAAATAAACAGAACAAAAATTAGTAAAAACAAAATATTCTGCCAAGTTAAAATATAAAAACTGTAAGGCAGCAAAAAACAACAAATTATAACATTAACCAACAATAAACTTAGTCACCTCATGTTCCTGCAAAAAAGCTCTATCTTCACTTTCAATGAAATGCAGAGGATAAATTCAAAATACAAGGACAAAAATAAAAAAGCAAATATAAAACAAATAAATAAATACTACACTCAATGCGAATAATGTGTGGCCAAATGCTCAGGACAAATGATATGAGAGATCAAATTGTATTCAAAAGGGCTGCTGTATGGGTTAGCTGACAAAAAATACAGCTGAACATCTGATCTTATGATAGTGCCCATGGCGTCACTTACTGGCAATTATGGATAACCATGTTAATAAAATCAATAACAGCAGGTCAATTATCACACTTTAATTAAAAACCAACCATGCTTTCCTCCAGAATTCATTCATCTGCTGGCCACTTAGGGCCAGCATGCCGCTTTCCACCATTATTGGTTCTCAGCAGCTACAGTGGTGCACTACAAGCTGCTAGTGCTCCGTTTTGTGCGTAAAGGCTTGAAGCCACCCTCATGTGCTGAATTCTGGAAGCTATGACATGACTTTAACACAGTATGTTTTTAATTAAAAGGTTGGTCAGTTTTTAATTAAAGTGAGTTAACCTCTCCAGCCAGTTCAACATGCGGGTGTATGGACCCTATTATCTATCCCAGAGGTGGAATTAAATATGGCATTTGTCTTATACATACAACCACCACTGGGAAAATTATGACATGTCCAGTCATATCATCTGTAGTAAGAATCTTTTCCCTTGCCATCTATTGTTTTTTTTTCCCACATTTATTTCTGTCCAATGTCGAGAATGTGTGTATCATGATGCCACATTGATTCATCATAATTAGCAGTAAATATTTTTTTTCTTGTAATCAAATTTATAGTGTCTCAGTTGTTCTAGAGCCTTGAACAATGGCTGGTTGGTGCTCCATCAAATTTTTTTGAGACAAATGCTATGTCAAGTGTCATTTTGACAAATGTGATAGTGAAAAAGATTCTCTTACTTTCCAGAGTAATTCAAGTGTTTTTTGTGTTGAGGATTATGCACAGGAAAAAGTTATTATGATGTCAAGGATGAATCCAAGGAGCACGAGAGTCCCCAGTGGCATCATTTGGTTGGAAACCAGTTGGTGAGAATTATTGTGTGTCTAGAGCTGCCAAACATTGGTAGATAGTATTTTGGAGCCTTACTTGTATATTTGATGCAAAAGTAATAGAATTTATGAGCACCGAAACAAACTAATATACAAGGCAATTTATTTCAAAGGCCTCACCTAATCCAGGTTCCCATGTAAATGATTAGCAAGATGTCACAAGTGAGGAAATGTATGTATTGATGGCAATATTTATACTTATGGGTGTTATACAAAAGTCATCCGTAAAATCTTATTTTACTAAAAGGCAGTCAAGATTCACAAAAATTGCTGAAAAATGAGTGTAAAATTTATTTTTCTATGATGATATATGTGAGCATCTGCTTCATTTAATAGAAATAACAGGATGGATAAGAGCTCATAGTTTATTACAGCATTTTACTAAAACACTCCAAAATAAACAAATGGCTTCTGGATATTCTTAACAATTTCTTTTTAAAGCAACGCCAAGTTTTTTTGTTTAACCATACATATTTTTTATTTCTGACCATTATGAGTCATGGATAACTGAATCTATAGCATAAATAAAGCTAATATTACGGAGTCCTAGTAAATTTGGCATGAAGAACATATATTGTAAGCCTTGCAAAATGTTTTAATACAATTATGCAATTTGCTTAAGCAACACTAAAGTCATCATATACAATTTTATTCATATTTATATAACCTTAATTAAAAATATATGCTCATAAATATGATAACATATTATGTATAAGCTAATTTTCTAAAAGAAATTCTAATTATTTACGCACATCTAAGTACTGATATTAAAGAATGTACAGCTTATAGAGATCAATCAACAGTCAGCAAATTCAAACTCTGGAGCAAAACAATATAAATGCAAAATCGACAGGCAAAAGAAAATGCATTTAACAAAAATCACACACAATACTACAGACCAACTTCACGAAGAGGACAAAACAGCAGGTGAGGCACGAACCAAAGGGAACACTTTTGAACAAGGGCAGAATTTTTACCACACACATAAATTTCAAAAGCTGATAGTTTTTAGGATCACCAGCATTTTAAGACACAACAAACATAAAATTAATTAAAAATGACATTTAAAAAATAACAGAAATTTGTTTAAAACAATTGAGATAGTTTAGGATTGTATATAACTAAGAAGTCATTCATTTTCAAATAAACAAAAAGGTTTGTCTAAAATTTCATTGTCAGTTACCTGTAATAGATCATTCTTTTAGTGATAAATTACCATCACTAAGAGCCCCACCATATTTTACTAAGGCAATTTTAATAGGCAGGAACTATTTAAAAACCATTAAGAAATAAAAAAACTGACAGGAGAAAGCAAAATCCAATTACTTGGTCCCAAAGTGCCAATTACTAGAAGCTAAACAAGTAAACACCTACGCAAATACTAATTAATGAATTATAATTACTTTTTAATGTAAAACTATGTAAGTGACAATTATTATGTCAATTACTGTTGACTGTATATATCATTACTCTTAATTTCTATTATCCTTATTCCTGTATTAATTTCAACAAAGGTGGTAGTGCCCCTGAGTGTACAGAAACTCTGTCATTTTTTGTATTAATTTAGTTTTTTAATCGAAATGTTATTTTGCTTGTATTAAAAACTTTGAGCTATAGCCATTGTGAGTAAAAAAAGCATATTAAAAGCTAACACTCCTCCATGGTTACTCTGAGTAGTATTTTAGTATTTTTGTATTCTCCTCAAATTGAAGAAAAACTGAAGTGGTTGAACACAATGCACATCCAGAAGGTAGGAATCAAATTTGCAATCTTTGGCTTATTTTACGACATAGTTAGGCTTGGAGCTTGGTTATGCTGAAATTATTCTTTCATGAAAACCTGTTCATTTTATATATTTCGGGACATCTCAAAAAGAATTCCATTTATATGAAATATTACTTAGTTAATGAATGACTTCTAAATTATATACAATTAAAAGCTTCAACTCTTGACTGTAATCTCTGATTAAATGTAATCAATAAATCATTTCATATAAGTTAAGGCCAAAGTTCAGCAAATTAATCACTACTCATTAAGAATTTCAACAAACATAATATGCTACAACAAGCTTGTTCATTCTATTTTTTTTCATTTTAAAAGGCCATTAATTAGGCAAATCACAATGAAGACACACAAAAACCAAGTGAAATTTTACAAAACAGAACAAGCTACAATTTTCAGATTAGTACATTCACATAAAGAACAGCACCAGTCACAAAAGCTAGAATTCACGTAACATTTTTGGGTGCTCAAGAACATTTGAAAGAACTAAATCTTATTCAAGTGCTTCAGGCAATTAATATATCTGACGTGCTCAAAAAAGCCAGTTACAATTAAATCACTGCATAACAGATAATGTGGAGTTATTAAACACAGATAAAAAGTGCCCTGTTATTTGTACTCATTGGAATTATAGAGGTTTCAATTTTATTTCAAATATCAAAAAATTGTTAAGGAATTTTTGTTTTGAAAAATACCATTACTTTCATTTAGTCCCGTAAAAAAGTTATTGAGTGAGTAAAACCATACCAAAGGGTTACTTTATGAGTCCAACTAAAAAATATTTAAATGAAAATATTAATTTAAAAAATATTTTTTGATGGGCAAAATTAGCACAAAAATCAGAACAAAATTTTACTCTATTAAATGAAATCTTTATGTTAAGCATTTTTAGAGATATGGAACTTAAGACACTGGCTTAAAAGATCAAAACAACATAGGGGAATAGAATGTTTTTAACTCACCTCATCCTTACTTTCCAACAACTCTTTCACTTTTCCCACAATAACAGGAATGAGGATGCCCCTACATTCCGATATGTGAAACAACTGACTGTGAATGATGTCATTAACAGTCATCATCTTCTGTTTAGTTAATCGGTTGGGGCTTAATTTGTTTATCAAATCAGTCAGAATTAAACTAAAAATGAAAGTTTAAGAACAAAAATTAATAATTTGAAATATTATGTATTTTAACAATTTTAAGAATAAATATGTGATCTATCAAAAATTTTCTATTTAAAGGGTGTGTCGATGGCTAAGGTCATTTAGCAGCTATTCATATCAAAGAAAAACTCAATTAGGTGAACACTATGCCCATGCTTGAGGCAGAACTTTAACCCATAATCTTTAGTCTATCACATTACCTTATTGCATATTATTATTGAGATGTTGTGAGATTGGTTTTCACGTATTTCTGGCAAAAAAACACCACAAAATTGCATATGCCAAAGAATTAAATACATAATGGCTCCTATAGATAGCCATAACCTCCATTAAAGAATAGACGAATGCGTCAATTGAACGTATGAATGCCAGAGGAACACACGAGGAAAGTTGATAGGAAACCAAAGGAAGAGAAACATTAGCCATTAATTAAAAAATTAAATATTTGAGAGTCACATTTGAAGGTCTTTATTACTTTGAATGGCATAGAAAATATAAAATGAATTGTCATCCAAAAGTTATAAAATATGACACATAAGGTGTAAGAAGTTGAGAAAGATGAAAGGTAAATTGGGGAAAGGGCTACAAGGACTTTAATGTCATCTTGACTTAGAAGGAATAAGGAGTCAACTATGAAATTGAAATTATCAATTGCTTACTTGTGTAACAAACATATTGGTGTGAACTAGGTTGTCCTCACATATTACATATAATGAAATTAGGTATTAGGACCCTCCTATAAGTTCATAGCAATGTCTGGACCCTCCTATGCCACAACAATTTTACATGCATTAATTAATTGTATACATATTATTACAGTGTTTAGAGCTTTCAATTTCATTAATAAACCCAATTTTATTTTTCAAAAATTTACTATTCAGAGTTCTGCAATTTAGTAAGATTTCAATATAAGCAACGAGCAATTTTTTAAAAATAAAAAGGGAGCTTCATCACATTCCATACTCCAATACTAGGTACTCTAATTGAAAAAAAATGCCAATTTTACAAAATCAACACACCTGAGTATTTTATACCATGTAACTAGATTCCTATTTGTACAACAAAAAATACATACCTCAGTTCTTTTGAGTCAAATACTTTCAGTATATCAGGTATTGTAGATGGAAGGTACTTGAGACATGCTCCTTGAACAAGGAGTGTAAAATCGGTGTTATAGCACATCATCCCAGTGATACTCTGAAGGAGAGATTTAAGGGATGTTTCGAATTCCTCCTGATGTTTACCCTCATACAATCTGTAATGATAACATTACAATTTTTAGATCAGAAAATTCATAAGAGTGAAACATATTTCTCATTGTCCAAAAGGAATTTCAAAATCAACTTACACTGAGAATAACTGCCTTGACCTGACAATAAATTTCATGCAATACTGTAATGATTTCATTGTCTTAAGCAATATTTCTTGACCACCAGGTGAGTTTGCATTGTCAATATAGGACTTGAGAACAACAATTAGTTTCCTGAAATGAAGTGTTAGTTATCCTAAATAGTTATATTTAGAGTATTAGAGAAAAACAAATACAGCAAAAAGCATTAAGTGATCTACGTACTGATATGCAAGTGTAGCACTAAAACTTTCTTGGATGTACAAATCCAGAATTGGCTGAAAATGCTGATACTTTCGATCTGACACAAGACCAATGATAAATAGCTGCAATAAATGTTAGGGGGTAGTTAGAAATCAAAGACAAAACTTTTGTGTGAATTATCATCTATGCTTAACAGCCAACAGCTATTGAAGAAGATAAGAGTGACATGTTACACACTTTTTCTTCATATATAATGGCATTAAAACTTACCAAGCACTCGAATACCATTTTGTCATACATATCACTGTCAGAGTTCTGCATTAGGATATTGAAAAGAGCGTCCAGTACATCTTGAAGAAATTTCACAACTTCCTCACCATCAACTTTCATAAGTGTAAAAAGACTCTCTTTAAGACCATCTGGGTTGCCAGTCCAGTTTAATAAGCCAAGTAAATCAACTGTCGAAATTGAACCAAAAAAGAATGTGTTACATTTAATAATCGGGCACAGAACTCATTACATCATATTTTATGATAATTTCGATAAAATAAAAACCAAAATAATTAAATCCAAGTTTCAACGAAGTAATTTAATATTAAGAGACTACAGTAAAAAGTATCAATACACATATTTCTATGAGTGTAAAATTTCTACATGTTTAGAATAAGGTATGACATTATATTTTACTAGAAATCACATCATATATATAATCTTTAGATAGAAAGCAATTAGAACTGTTGCAAATGTAAGGAACCATAAATTTAAAATTGACATTTCCAACTATTTTAACTTCCATCAAATCAAAATGAATAGCCAGGAGTATTGAAGGCCTCACAAAGCAGTCGATAATGTTTTAGCTAATGTGTACCAAATAGTGAATTTTCTCTGACAGAACCTTGTGAAAACTAATAGGGTTACAAAGAGAAAAATGTCACATGCCTACAGATTTATTACACCAAATGGTTTTTAAGCCAGAACAATTTCAACCCAAGTTCCTATCCCTTTATGCCACCTTCAGTTTCCTAGGATGATCTGGAGTACCCAGAAAATCATTCGGCTCAGGTTATAGGCATTTCCAGAGGCATCACCAAGACTTGAAGTCAGGTCCTCTGTTCAGTGGCCAAGAGCTCAACCCACTATCACAACCTTAAATACTTCTTAACATAGAAAAATTCATCATAATTGCAATATATGAAGCAAACATTCAAATGAATAGTTCAATTATTACATCTTTCATAGATAAAGTTACATATATGAATATGTGACTGAATGATACAACACTGGTCTAGTAAAAATACTCATGCCACATGGAAAAACCAAACATGCAATAAACCTACCATTTTGAGTCAGCTTAGTGGAGCAAATATTGGTTTCAATCATAAAATAATCTTTAACACTCAAGGACAATCCATTCATTTGTGGTTTTTGACCATCCTGAAGTCTGGAACGTAGAGATGGAAGACTTAGATACCCAATGTCTCCTTCATCATATTTTTTATGGTCGACCTAAAAATCCAAAGTACATAGATGAAAAATAAAATAAGGTTTACAATAATTTTTCAGGGAACCCTGAAACTACACGAAAGCAACTTTCACCTTGTATACAAGTAGTTCATGCTGCATGTCAAAGAGGGTGGTTCCATCTGCCTGCATAAGATTAACGAAAGACATTGCAAATGGTCTTTCAGTTCTGTCCTTGGCTTCATTGGAAGACCTAAAATTAACAAAATTATTAGTAGCTTCTGAAACAAAAACATCAGCGGAAATATGTTAGCTAATTCATTAATTATCATATGGTATAGTATACAAATTTTACAATCTTGTGCTTAATGCAATGTAAGTAGTGTTGATTAAAAATTAAATGTTATAAATAACTATAAATTCTTATGAATTTCCAGGTCACCTCACTTATATGTCTTGAATAGTATTATGCATTCATCCATCAATAATCAATGCATCAAATCATGCCAATTTTCCAGTGCTTTTTTACATTTGCATCGATATTGACACTAAAAAATTGATAAGGTTACCAACCATAACAATAACCCACATACTGTACAGTGCTAAGTACTTCTAATTTAAGTATCACAATTACAACTTTGTAGAGCATTGTGAAATAAAATGAGCTGAAAGTAATGCAGTGTTATTTAACTGCATTACTTTCAGTATACTGTAGTACTGAATTAACTTTTGAACTGAATCTTTGGAACTCTTTAGTATCTTACAAGATTGAACTAACTTTTAATGATTAAGTGAGATGCATTTTATTATTCCCTCCTATTTAATGTGTGTTAACACGAGTGATTTTCATCATAGTTTCATTCTCATATATGCTATTCTGCTTATGAATTTCTAAACAGTGACTCATGGAAAACATCTTAACAGTATTATCCTTTATGTCAGTAAAATATCGGGTCCAATGCAAAGCATGGTCAATAGCACTGGCTGTTTCCGTGATAAGGATAAAAAATTCCAATCTCTACAGACAGCATTACAGCTACTACACCAAATAACATTTTTATAGGTATCAGTTATCTTTTTTTTCAGTTGATAGAAGAACACATCAATAGTCTTGTCACAAGTGATGCTTGGTCATGAAAAATGATATCAGTTGTAATTCATTATGTATTTCTACTCTAATATTCCAGGAAAATTATACCTCTCTTCTAAGTCATTATGCTCTTACTTTAAGCATGACTGAAAAAACTTACCTGTGCTTAAAAGTAAATTTCAAGTGGCTTCCTTTAAATTCTTCAATAGGTATTGCAGCTTTTAAAGTTTCTTGCCATCTTGGCTTGTCTTCATGATAATAAATAACAGAATGGTACTCATTCAAAGGATCGACACCTCCACCCATTGATATAACACCCTGCAGAAAAAAGTTAAAATTTTAAAAACACATTCTAGCTACGAGGTTAGATTTATTTTAGCTCGTATCAATATGATTGATGAATGTTTCTCAATGAAACATTAAATGGTATAATATCCATGTAAATTCATAAAACACAATGCAAATGAATGCAAAGGGGTGAGAACCAAAAACGCACCATTTCTCAAGTTGTCACTAATTTTCAACTGGAGACTTGTACGATGACAAATGTTTTATCATATTTATATTTTGCCTTGTATACATTTTTCTAATGGCTATAATTCAATTAACATGAATGCACAATAAATTGCTCATTTTCATGTTTACAAAATACATATATTTGCCTTGGTGGCAACAGGGTAACATCCTTGTATGCCAATATGGAGGATGCGGGTTTGAA
>WURS02000011.1:11204382-11214813 GCA_011762765.2 Rhinocypha anisoptera | reverse complement strand
ACATTGCCCAGAGATTTGATTGATTCCTTCGGTCCCCCATGATTTGCGTGCCTCGGCGGGAACGATAAGAGTTGAAGCGGTGGGTAGAGCGCACGCGTGTGCCTCGATTACGGCGTGAAGCACTATGGTAATTATCGAAGATTCAGTAATGAGAACGAAGACGTTTTAAAAGCCCCCTTCAGTTCAGACCACACACACAAGACACTTGGGGATAGACTGTAGGACTGAGATATTCAAAATGTCATTGTTTCCTCGTGAGATTAGAGAACGGAGTAATTATATATCGCACTCGTTAAATAGGGTAGTCTCGTACTCTCTTGCAAGAGTATTATACTTCACTATAATTGATAAACATGCATCCTTTATGAATGAATTATTAAATGTTCATCTGTGAAAGATGTTGCTTTAGTACTAAATAATGATGCGACACTGTCTAGGATGAAACTTTGAGTAAATGCATCACACTAGGAGTGAATGAACAAGGACTGACTTAGTAATTTCCACTTTACCAGTAACTGCTTCCACCGTTAAAGGCAATGGGGTCTGGCATAACTTTGTGGAATCGCTTCATTGTAACAAAAAGAAACAAGACACTTTGTGATTCCACATGATGAAGGGTAATCTACCGGTTAAGGTAGGTTTTTGATGAGCAGTAGCTTAGTTTGGCCGCGTAACATCTAACTTAAATCCCTATTAAAATGTGCATACTTCCTACCCCCTATCATTCTGTCCAAAATCCCCATTCTCTTCCTACCCCGATTACCCAACATTCTACCCTCTATTACAACTCGTACAACAATCCTGAGTACCCCTTCCATCCACCTTTCCTGTCTTTTTTGGATTTCTCGCATCAAACGCCTCTCCTCCCCTACCATTCTCAAAACTTCTTCATTCGTTTTTTTCTCTGTCCACTTCACCTTCTCCATCCGTCGCCAAACCCACATCTCAAAAGCCTTCAATCTATGCTCCTCGTCCTTCCTCATGTACCAGGTTTCGGATTCATATAATGCTACGCTCCGTATTAAGGTTTTCAATAATCTTTTCTTCATATCATTATTTAGGGTCCCTCTCATTAACTCTTTCCTTTTCGCAAAGGCCTATTTTGCTAATGCAATTCTTCATCTGATATCCATGGCACTACGTCCATTTTCCTCTATAATGCACATGTAGAAAATGAAAAAAGGATGTAAGAAATTATGTGATTTTCATGCCGTGATTGCAATAAAGCATTATATTTGGAAGGTTTCTCATTGAGGAACACCCATCATCGATGACCCTACTGGAATCACCAATATTCTGGCCATTATTTCTCCAGAGGCCATGGGAATGCGTAAGGTCTATCACCATGTTCCATGGGGAAGAAATTGTATATTTATCCAACATATATAACATATGATGCCCAATGTATGGGCATCATTCATATCCTAAATTTTGTCACATGATCTTGTCAGATCTTAAATCACTCCATATCTCAAAATCTTAGTTAATACTCATAACAAACTTATTTCAACCAACAAATCTTATGACAAGCCATGGGAATTATTCCTTTCAGTTTCATAATTTATATCTTACATTATTTTCATGACTAAGGAAATAAATCGCAGTTTAAATATCATAACAAATTAAGTCATTATCTTATTTTACTGCTGCATAGTTGTTCATTCATTAAAAATTCGAGCAATTTTGTGCAATGTTTTATTACAATACACTATTTACCATTTTAACCTAACCAAGGCATTCTAGTTGCTTTTGGTCATCTGACTATAAAGGCTGTTTAGTTCAAAATATAGTCTTGACAATATAAATATTATAAGGTTTGTATGAACATAATTGATTCTTTCAGTCAAAGAATTCAGCTATGATTAATATTTATATGAGTTATATGTTTAACTGGCATGTCCCTTGATGAAACGAACAGGTATTCATTCACATTACTTTTAGACTATTGGCCAAATGTTACTTTTTCGATGGTCATAAATAAATTTCATTCCAATTCAACTAATGACTGCTAAAACTGGTAAGTTAATAACATAAATATATGTGACATTTTGATTTGACTAAGACAGGTATGTTCCAGTGGAACGGAATAAAAAAACATTCAACTCACCCCGATTTGTCAACCGTAGATTCTTTGATGTGTATGTATGACTTTGGAAAAATTCCCCGCACTGCACGGTTTTTTGTGGAATAACCAAAAAACCAATCTCCATTTTCCTCCAAAATGTGGACAGTTTCTCCAACATTTAATTTTATTCTGTACGTTGCGTCTTGATGAAAATTGTGAATAGCTAAAACGATCCAAACAAGTAAACTATTTTTGGTAAACAATATAGATACACGAATGCAATATTTGATAGTTTTCGATTTACAACATTTCAAGTACTGAGCTACAGTCACTTGTTGTAGGATAACAAAATTACACATTTATTACCTAACTGTTAAAAGATATTTCGGCAGGGGATTGAAATTTTGAAACGGTCTTTTACGGATTAAGTCGACCAACGCGAACTTCAGCATCCCCATCAATCCTATAATGAGGATGTCCTTAATAAAACCCCCGGCACGGTTAACGTCTGGCTGACAACATTCGCTCACGGTTTTTTAACCCGATAAGCATATTAGATTAAAAATTAAAAATATATATAAATGACCACAAAAATTGTTCCCGAGATAATTACATTATTACCTTCACTTTACACAAAAAAAACTATAATAATATCATGGTCTTTAAAATCCACGACAGCAACGAATAAATATAATTTTAGCTGGGAAATAATCATTTTACTTAATACGTTACTGTTAGGGTGCGTCACAAACAAATACAAAAAATTTTAACAGTGGTCGAAGGCTCAATGGAACTGGACAGCACCGAAGTTGAAATATGAAGGCATATACTTTAACGAAACTTTAAAAAAAGTACCAAGTAGTCATCATCTTCAAACCGCAAACGCCTCTTTTCTGTATGATGCTGAAGCTTCGGCTACGTCTGCTGTGAATCACAGCTTAACTTATCAAGAAATCTTCATATGATTACTAAAACACAAATCCCCGCTAGAAATACATATACTTACCGATGCCATATTTATCTCGTTCCTTAACTACTTTCCACGGGGCTATCATGATTTAAATATACAAATTTAACACTTTGTTTTCTATCGACCCCATGCGAATTTACGTCGTTCCACCATGTTGCACCACAACCCCGACACAACTCACACCACTTGCCCACTTCCGTCGGCCTTAGGTGTTGCCGCTTGATATCTGGCTTATGAATGCATGTTGTCATTCGTGTTCGTGCTAAGGTCATGTGACTAATATTTATTTTTTGCGTTATATATTTGCTCTTTTAATATTTTAATTTTGTTAAAATGAAAAAAAATTATTCCTTAGAAAATCGTCATGAGCCAGATAAGATAAGATCGTAATTCTTCTTGGAACTTATTTTTTCTTACATTGTAATTCTTAACGTTCTTTTTGATTCTTTTCATGTCCATCTGGTGACGCATAAGGTGAATCTCCCGTTCTTTCTTGACAGCAATATTTTTTATAGACATTGATTTTGTTTTGTTATGATATAAATTACATACATCTTGAACTGAATATTTGACTACTTCAAAAGATTTTTTTAGGATGGAAGTGTGCGTAGATTGCATTGAGTCGGCCGTCAATGCATTCAAGGGAGGTGCCGCTCGAATTGAACTATGCAACGCTCTCAGTGAAGGAGGACTTACACCAACCCCGGGTTTACTAAGCCAAGTAAAGGCCTTAGTTGACATACCCGTCTTTGTAATGATTAGACCTCGACGAGGAGATTTTTGTTATTCCGATGATGAAGTAAATGTAATGTCCGAAGATATGAAGGTACTGAAATTATCTGGGGCTGATGGTTTTGTTTTTGGAGCATTAACATATGATGGATATGTCAATAGGTAATAATTTTGGCATTGTTTTGTGTCATTCATCATCAAAAATAAGTACCTTAAATATTCTGTATTTTGTTGTTATATAGGTCAGTTTGTGAAAAGCTGCTTTCTTTGGCTTCGCCTCTGCCCTGCACATTCCATCGTGCATTTGATGTCTCGAAAGACCCAGAACTATGCCTCGATTCATTAATACAGTTAGGCTTTAAAAGATTATTGACAAGTGGACAATCAAAAAATGCTCTAGAGGGTGCAAGGGTTATTAAAAGGTTGATTGGTACGGTAGGCGATAAAATTGTAATCATGCCTGGAGCAGGAATCACAGTTGAAAACCTGGAGGGTATTTTGGAAATGACTGGAGCAAAAGAATTTCATGCGTCAGCTAGGAAATCTGTTCCTAGTAAAATGAATTATATTCATGATAGTTGCAAAATGGGGCGAGAATGTAATGAATATGAATTGCAAATTACAGATGAAGTTCTAGTAAGTGGAATGGTTGAAAAGGCAAGGTTAGTATGGGAGAGGAAGAGGTAGATCCAAATATTGTTTGTATCATCTCACATATCTAACTTATGTGAACTCATTCAGATGTACAAAAGGTGATCTGATATAACAATAAATACATTACAAGACAGCTCAAAACACCTAAAGTATTTCATGTCAACCGACAAAAGGGATGAAAAGCATACCAATTGGAAGACTATGACTTTCATTCTTTAGTGAATACCATTTACCTTGTTTTCCTTTCATTTTTTATTCTTTCCAAACATTCTCTTCTCCCATATTAAGATATAAGATTGGTCCCCTAGATATTATTCTTATTCAGAGATGGACTGAGAGAGTGATGTGGAATAGGATATGCATTTGTGACAGAATGCATGGGCAATAAATGTTCATATCAATTTCCTTTTGAATATATCTAACATTTTCAAAGTTTAAATAACAGTCCTAGGTTGAAGTAGAAGAAAATCTTACTTGTTAACAGGATTTTGATGTGGTAGGACACGTTTCACTGAATTACAGCATCCTCGGGTACTGTGGTTGACAAAGCATCGAGACAAATATATACATATGAAAAGAGATAGGGGTTGGTTGGGGCTAGAGTAGAATTGGTGGATTTAAAAAAAAACAGTAGCTAGTGGCAGGAAGAGAAGTAGAGAGTTGGAAAAGTACAATATTCTCATATTTCAACTATGGATATTCATAACTTCCACAAAGTGTAGCCTGAGGTCATAAACTTTAAATAACATTATTAATGCTAATAAAAGATAAGACAAAAAAATATATTCAATTCATGGACTAAATTTAAGAGTATTACCTAGAGGAAAGTTTTCTGGACACTGAAAAAAAACTACAAAACTGGTATTACAAAATCTCCACCCCTTCATACTTTTTCCTCACATTACTCAACCTGAAACCTCTACAAAGTTCCTGCTTATTATATATTATTTTTTCTACACACTTCTTCCCACTTGTCCTAAACCTTGATCTATTATACTAAATTCTGTCATACCATCCTATTTTTACAAATATCTTGTGCAAATATTATTTAACTCCTGGTAAAAGTTCACAGGAAATAGTATGCTGGCTATCCATGTAAATAGTACCTTGAAAAGGGATACTGGTTTCTTGGAATAGTTCAAGTGGTATTGGAGTCTTATAAAGATGTGGTTTTTCTTATTTGCTGAAATTGTACTATAGCTGACATGCTGTACCAATTATGGTATATAAATATATAGACTGGTAACCTTTATACTCTATGAGTGAAAAGCTTTCTGGTTTCACCCTGGGTCAGGTCCTCTGTGTTCTGTTTCGATGTGCGACTCACCCATCGTCTTCAGGAATATAAGCCCTTGGATTCCTGAATCCTTGAAGACAATGGGCACATCGAAACGTTGGAGCAGAACACAGAGGACATGACCCAGTGTGTAACCCGAGAGCTTTTCACCCAGATTATTTGCCAGATGGTGCTGAAAGTTCTCACTGATGACATGCATGTTGAAATGCCAGGAATTGGGCCGAGCCACATTGCAGTAATTGTTACCGAGTTGCCTGCAAAAATGGGTATGGCAACTCTGCTCCAGCTGCCATACAACCTCGACTTGCTACCACTAGACTTCTTTGTGTTCTTCAAGGTAAAAAAAACTCTGAAAAGATACCACCACGGAATGCTGGGTAGATTAAAAGAAGCATTGAGAGCCTGTGTATGAGAGGTCTTCCAGGGAGCCTAAGAGGCATGGCTGAAGCATTGGAAAATTTGTATTGAGCCAGGAGGAGAGTACTTTGAGAAGTTCTAAAGTGATTTGAAGATTATGTTGAATAAACGATTTTTTTAAAGAATTACCAGAACTTTTGGGAGAGACCCTGTATATTATATTTGATTAATGTCATCATTACTACTATCACATCTTGAATAACGCTACCTTTTCTAAAGCCGAACTGATATATTGGTGTTCATTTGCCGTTATTTCCAGTTTTTACTGTTGGTCCTGATGACTATCCAAGCTGAATGTGGGACCAGACTAATTTTCACCTGCTCTTAAATGCAAGCGTTTTTGTTTTGTTTGGAATATATATTGACCTGACAAAATTTTTTGGTCACAAAAAACTTGAATTTGCTCAAAAAAGTCTTTCTTCCTCAAAAAAGTCTTCCTTCCTAGTTATGCCTGATAATATAGAATATATCTTTCTTCCTACTTTACCTAAATCATTGAGTGATTCTGGTTTTAAGGTATTCACCCCACTTTCTTATTCCTCTTCATAACTTGTAGTACCCTTTCTATATAATATCTCCAGTGCTATGATAACCTCATTTTCTCAAATTCAATGGTTTTAGGCTCAACTTTCTGGAACTTCATGATGAAGAAAGACAAAAATTTTTTTGTCTTCAATTTTTTTCTTTAAATGACCAATTACATCGAACCATCAACTTGATCAGGTCCAGCCACATATTCCATCTTTCCTAAAATTCTTCCTGTTTTAATAGTGTCTTTACAGACTTATCTGTTATAGTTGGGATCATATTTCCTGTTATATTGCCTCACAAGACTTTAACTTACCTATATAGTGCGCCCATCTCTCCCTGTATTTGTATTTCCATTCCATCTTTGTTTTCCATGTATACATGTGTTATTTCCACCAACCCACTTATGCCATCAACCCCCTTATGTCTTTAGTTTCACCTTTTATCTGATTCTCAGTATTTCCTTCTCCTGTCCTCAGTACTAGCATTTTTTAACTTCTTACACTTTGTCATTTCCCTTTCATCTTCTCCATAATCCATAGCTTTTTAATTCTCTTCTGGCATACTCTTCCTATTACTTTTTCAGCAGCTCTTATGAACGTCCCATTTTTTGTATCACTATCATACGTTGGTAACCCTCGTTTATAACACTCTACTCACTCCTGATACTCATTCTTCTTTGTTCCTGTCATGGCTTCTAGATCCATTTCTGTAATCGCTTGCTCTTTTTAATCCTATGGAATTTTATATAACACTTCATTATAACCACATTATCGTCTAAGTCCATATCCACTTCTGTATAGCCTTTACAATGATAAACAATGTTCCTAAAACTATACTTAATCATGATATAGTCAAACTGATATCTCACTGTACCTCCCCACACCTTCAAAGTGTACTTCCAGCTCTTGTAGTTTTTGAACCACATGTCCAATTGTACCAAACTCCTATAAAGCTCTACTAATTTCTCCTCATGGTTATTTCTAATCCCTAAACCATATTGACTTACTTCCTTTCCTTTTCTTCTTTCACCCATAATGGCATTCCAGGCCCCCATAACTACATTCACCGCGGTTTGTACGTATCCATTAGAGTGTGGAAGCGTGAATCACAAATCACCCCAGGGAGAGCAAGGGGCAGCGACGCAATGCACAACCCGCGGATGAAAAAAAATGACTCGCAAGAAATTGAACACTCCCTCCCGCTTCTCCTCTTAATGACCTTCAAACAACTTGTGTTTCTTGACAGATCTACTTAACCAGATGAAGCAACCCAAGGGGCAACACATGATCCCCTCCCCTCCCCCAGCTCTCTTTCCCTTCCTGAGACATTCCAAGCAGTCCCGTGCTTGACGGGGGCATGCTCCACTTCCGCCATCCCCGCAGTGAATGGAGAACTCCTCCTCTGGACTATCTTTGTGGATGAAATAATTGGATTGATTTTTTTTACTCTTTTTGTTTGCATGTTTTTGAATTTTCCCTCCTAAGTAGGCTCCTAAATTTTCTTCCACTACAAATTTACAACTTCATATAAAATATTGACCATTACCCAAAACAAGAACAAAAGTGAAAATTTTCAGGCCCTCTTATATTTTGACATTTTTTGGTAGAAAGTTCCTCACTACTCTCTTTACAATTGGTTTTATAGTTTAGATTGGATCTCGGATAGTGTTAAATTCTGCTGCATGTAAAATTCAAACAATTAAAGGGGGTAATGTTTTTACCAGGACCATATACGGTTTTGAAGAAATATCCCTTCACTTCTTTTGCTTTATTTGGAGGATTACCGACATACCGCTGTTGACTCATTTTCTGTTTAATAAGTGATTGCTCTAACCAATTGTTAGCCCTACTGCTGTGAAGATAGACATCTGATAAAAGATAAGTCATCATCATAAGGTAAAAGTAAGTTTATATTACCTAATCGCTATATTGGAATTATATATTTCTAATAGTGAAATTCACTGAGGAGGCCATCACTTGGTGGAATTCCATAATGACACAAATCATGTATGTAGGTTTTGCTTGTTTTGGACCAGAAGATAAAGATAATCAGTCGAAACAGGCTGTGTTGATATATTTTTTATTGTGGAAATAAAACAAAGCATAACCTACATATGTGATTTGTGTCATTTCTAATAGTGACATATGATATTGAGATCTTGATGTAGAAACATGACAATTCTTGTGTATGCACCACTTAACATGTGGTGGAAAATTTAAATCTCAGAAAAAAATAATTATATGTTTTTGGTTACTAATCATCCTACTTTCTTTCCAGAGTCTAACAGGAAACTGAGAGGGGAGATATAGTTTGAGTCTTAACAGCCACAAAATCATTGTAGTACTTTCTCCATCTTGACTTCTTGCTGTAGCATTTATCTTTAATTTTGTTAACAAGTTTCATACTATGCCATATTGTATTACTTTATAACTGCTTTGAAACACAATCTAAGTATGAGATATAGTCACTATATGCATTTATTTTTTCAAAATTTAGAATTTTCTTTTCAGTATTATTTCCTGATGTTGCCAAAATATTTGTGGTATATGGGCCATGAAAATGAAATACAATTTTCTGAGATATATTAGATTCTCTGTTGTGAAGCTAAAGATTAATGCTCAAAATATTTTAATTGCTTATGTATACCTCAAAATATGTAAAGCTGCAGTTTTCATTTTCATAGTCCTACATTATAGTTATGTACAATTATTTGTATTGCATTTATTTTATATTTCAAATTCTTCAAAAAAGTTTTTTCTTATTTGGAATTAGTATTCAAGTTGTTCTTTTGTCAGTTAATTCTATAAAGTGATTAGTTATGATGGACTTTTCATAACTTCCAATTGTTGGGAATGCTTCATAAATTTCAATTACTGTGATATCTGTGAGTGAGATATGATACTGCTTAAGTCATTTAGCATGTGTGAATTGCTCAAATTCTTGTCACTGAGTTGTATCATTTTTCAATCTTTATTAGTGATGATTTATTATCTCATTTGATTTTTACCAAATGTCGATTCTGTTCATGAAGTGCTGTTAACATGTTTAGCTGTCATAATTATGACTATGTTGAGTGCTATTTTTAAAATTAAAGGACAATAAAAAATAAATGCATGTCCAGATTTGGATACTTTTTGGTATTTAACATCCCATAACCTCATTATTGAAGTTTTTCATGAGAAACTGTTGATACCATATTTGCCAACCACTTACGTTATTTGTCTGCCCTATAGTGGAAGGTCTTGAACTTTCCAGTGAGACCTAGAGCTGAAGCAACGATTATTGCTCTTGGCAGAGACAAAGATGCCAGATAGACTGGAAGGGAAATGCCTTACGAAAGGTAGCCCACACATACCAGATTTGAAACAAAACCTTTCTGCCTTGAAGCATATTTTCCTTTCAGTGAGGCAACTGCAAAGGGCACAGAGGGGCGTCCAGAAAGTAATGGTGTTGTTGAAAATATTATCGAGGAAAAAAGAGAAAAGCCATGACGATTATATATTTATTGGAGAAAAATTATATGCTCAGTAATGGAACTGAATCCTGGAGACAAAGGGGCTCTAAGCTCTAAACTAAGGGTATAAACTAACCTGTATGAATGGTGGTGTATTGTGTGAATGAAATTTGAATATTTTGTGTGTTTAGTTGCCAACAGAAGTTCTTCGAGAGGTTGCTAGGGTTGAGATGGGGAATGTTAAGGGGGGGGGGGGGGGGGGGGTATAAGGGGGGCGGTTTTAAGTTGTAAAAAAAAACAATAAAACAAAA
>WURS02000011.1:11188158-11204282 GCA_011762765.2 Rhinocypha anisoptera | reverse complement strand
GGGAAGGCATCAATTACATATATACAACACGTACATAGCACAACAACACATCACAACACATAAACACACACATACAAGCATCCTTTTTAGGGAATTTGGATGGCGTAGGCGTCAAATGTATGGCACTTTGGGATTTAGGAAACTATTCTCGTGGGAAGAGCCTATTCTCTCTTCCATACATCATGCTTTTTATACTCATGATTCTAAGGGCAACTGAGATCTTTAAAATATTTTAGTTACTTTGATTGCTTTATCAATCCATCACCTCAAGACTGAATTGAAGCTTTATTGAAGACAGTGATAATTTTCAGACAGTACCTATTTAGTATATGTAGTCTATGCCAAAGAAAATTGATCCTCAGGAAAAGATACTAATGCAGTGGCATTATCATTTTAATAATCTTGGTAAAATAATGTCATTTGTTTAAATAACTCTGCCTATATTTTTTCATTCATATTTAAGCAATAAGGAATTTCTTGAGCATAAAGGAGTCCATTTCTTTATATATAAATGAGTTGAAATGGATTATATGAATGAGTTTATTGCAAACTTAACTGGACAGTTTTCATCTGTGATTATGCTAGATAAATAGTTGGAATAGAAAAATACACTTGATAGGAATTATTGAATTCCAAATGCACTTCAAGGTGTTACAGACAATTGCACAAGATATTTATTTAAGATAAAACCTGCAATAAATACTGACTATGCATGCATGTAAGCATTTGCTAAGAGGTTTCTATTCCAATGATAATGTGATAATATAGTATAGATAGCCAAAATAGTTGTGCCTGCTATAATCAAAAAATGCTTTAATTATTAATAAGGAGAAATATTTATACAATATACATTTCCTGAGTAATGTTTAAGAATAATTATGTGATAGTAAATTGGTGCATTGCAGAATTTGCATTAAAATATGACTATTTTGACTTACTAATGGTTATGCACAGACAATGCAGAGCAGATCTTTAAAGAGACTATTAATGTGACTTTTGATAATGTTTGAACTAACTTTGCATGTAACTAACTATTGCTTGTTTTGCTTGAGCCTATTTATGGGCAATATTATTTTCATCTTGCATGATGGTCTTTCATAGCAATTTTTTACCCATGAGTTTTGTAACTAAATGTATTAACTATTTTTCTGTAATGATCATTCTATGTATGAAACTACTAACGAATAAACCATGTAAGTTGAAAAAAAATGAGATATTTTTGTGGATTGCTTGATCCTTAACCTTTTCCAAGAAATAATAGCCCAAAGTTATAAGTTTAAAATAATATATGAATGCTGCTATGGGGAATTACTAAAAATATTTTTAATGGACAACTAACCAAATATATTTCCATACACACACTGATCCTAAATAAATCACACTTTCTGGTCCTCTATTCTTCACCGGTTACAGAGGACGTGTTTCTTCGCAGACATCAGGGTTTGCCAGCAACCCACACATTGCATCTGCAAGAAATCTTCGCCATGAGGATGGGGAACAGAAAGTTTCCAGCGAAGCTAGAACATCTGAGACTTCACCATCTGTGAACATGCCAACCTCGACCCTGGGTCATTCCATCGCCCTTGTTGCCAATCAACTACTCCAGAGCAAGTCTGATATTCTTGAAAGTCATGTTCCAGAAGTTTCAGCAGCTGGTTCGCTCAAGGAAGAAAGTCACTGGCCACATGCTTCCCTGGACATGAGGACACCTCCCAAATTGATGCTTCAGATATCAGGACAAAAGAATGCTGCACCAGATGATGAGGAAAGCAACAAGAAAGTTGTGCCAATTCAAGATGACCCTATGGGAGAAAACTTTTTCCCTTCCCGTAGGCAACCTACTACAGTGACTCTGCCAACACCAACTTCAAGTCAATTTGTCACACAAATAACAGTGTCCACAACAAAGAAAAACCAAACAAAAGACAGTGTTCAACAAGCCCAAACATCTACCCCTAAAAGCAATAAAGTGGATCAGCACCCTATGACCCCAACAACATTAACATCCAATACCATCAGCAACCGAAAATCTTCCCCCACCAATTCAGCAATGATTAAGACATCTACGCCAATGCCTTTAGCCATAACCTCCACAGTTCGTTCTTCCATCACTCCCTCACAGCCACCGTCTTCAACTTCAGTCAAGTGGAAGATTGCAATCCCACCAAACAGGCAGGCAACTCGCTTTCCACCCCGAAGGCCAACCACCACAACTCCTAACCCTGTGAGCAGTAGTACAACAGAGGGAAACAAGAAGCCATCTCACTTTGGATTGTTTAACTCGAGGCCAAATGTGGGGGGATTCACAAAACCATTTTCAGCTGCTGGCACTTCACGTAGACCTACATCTACCATCACTAGAGTCACAACCACTCCAAAACCAGTCATTACAACAATATCACATTCGACAGTTGCAGTTCCATCGCATTCGAGCCCTGTACCAACTTCACGTCCAATTGCCACGACAACCCATCCGCCAGTAAGCACACCAGCCACTCCTCCCCGACCCAGTACCCCACCCACTTCCAAACCCACAACATCCAAAAAACCAATGCAGACAACTCCAACTCCAAAGAAGGAGAGTTCGGTGATGGTGCAAGGGAAGAAGCCGTTGGTCGTTGAAAAGGAAGTTGTTACACAAACTGCTGCCATGGATTCCATCAAGGTTGGTGTTAACCCAAAGACTGAGAGCGTGACCACCTCTCCTGCCCCATCAAGCAGCACCACCCGTCCACGCCGTCCTAGCAATAAGAGGAAGAAGAACAAGAACAGAAGACGCCGTCCTGGGAAGAAACCAGCTTCAACAACGCAAACACCCTTCACAGGCACAGAATTAGAAGTGAAAGAGTCTCCTCAAGATGATAATGCTGGAAATGTTGTTTCTCCTTTATCAACTCGTATCTATAATTTCATTGCTCGAGAAGTGATGCCCTCAATGAGCGTTGGGTTGCTAGGGTTGGTTGTGACGGCTGGTCTTGCAGGATATTTCCTCCTTCCAACATTGGGCCTGCAACGTAGGAGTGATGTTGCAAATGGTGGTTTCACACCTGGTTACACAAGCGGGGGATCCTATGGTACTGGACAAGATGAAGATGGTGGAATAGTGCAGACCATATTCCAGAACGTGATGGCCAGTGTCAACAATGGGGAGGAGTTTGAGAGAGGACCTAGAAGGAGAAGAAATGCAGTCCCAGGGAATGAGCATGAGAATGAAATTGATGCCAATATGAATATTAGGGAGGAGAATGAAAAATGGCAGCAGGAAAACCAAGCTGGGGTGATCACTACTTTAGAGCCAAATGTGCCAACAAGCACACTGGCAGATAATCCCATCAGAGGCACTCCTAGTGAAGAGACCCAAGACACAGGTGGTACTTTGTCTGACACTACTGAAAAAATGCCAACAACTATAGAAGAAACTCAAAAAACTCCCAGCCCTCCACAAGAATTAACTCCAATGTATGAATGGGAAGGAGAATATGAAGACTACCCCTTCACCCTCGTGGGGATTTTACGAAGAATTGCTGAATTCAAATTAAGGCTTGGAGTCGGTTTGCTACGAGCCACAACAGATGTGATAGCCCGTTATTTAGAGGATGTCCAACATAGGCTGAGGGATTCTGATAAGCAAAACTGGATGAGAAACTTGGACTCTGCAATAAGGAGGATAAGGCGGGATATTGACCCACCTTTGGCAGAAGGAGAGGAGAATGAGAGAATCCCACATCCAAGAACAAGGTTTTCAAGGCACCGCAGAACTAAAAGACATGGTTAGATTATAAAGCTCTTACAGATGATATCATCAACTTAATTTTGTTCTTAAATCAGCCAATATATCGTTTTCACAAAAGCATATATTACAAATCTTATGAAGATTTAAGATGCTCATTTAGCTTTATATTTAATGAGACCAATGGTTGTTAACTTATTCATCTTTGAACTTTTGATAACATGAACTTTTGGTATGAAAGGGCTCACCTAAAGCATGTTAATCACTTGTCACATTGTAACAGAAGTTTTAATACGAAGTTGGTATTTGCTTCATTCCAAATATTTTCTCTTAGTGACGGCTATTTTGTATGGTTACCTACTTTGAGCATAAGAGTGATTTAAATGATCTGACTGGAAATAAGCTTAACAGCTAGTTCTGATTCTAAGTATTGTTGAGTAGCATTTAAACAACTTATACTATCAGAGTCCAATTTTCAATGAACTTAGAGTAAAGTCAATATGAAGTGGGTAAAATTCAATTGAATGCAAAGAAATTATGCAATTTCACACCACAGTTTATCTTTTAAAACTCAAGATTAATTAAATAGCTTTTCAATGTAACTTCTCTCAAGACATGAGTAAAACTAAATTTAGACATTTTTGTTATTATCTTTGGAGAGTAGTCTTCTACATGCTAATGCAAGGATTAATTTTAGAAATAAGGGTTACGAGAAAAACTATAGGATTGCTTTCAAAAGCTGAGATGTATACTTGGAGTTTTGCTAAGTTTTCTACACTGAATGAGTTTTAGATGGTGATAGAAGACTAGATTCTCAGGAAGGAATAATACACTTCCTCGTCTGCCTGCCTTCTACTTGTTCTTCTGATACCAAATGCACCTGAAAGAAGATGCCAATGAAATTGAACACAAGGATTCTTCTCATTTGCAAATGTGAGAACTCAAGTTTAACATGTTGGAGTATGGAATGAGTTGTTAGTGAAAATGCACTATTCCATGAACTGATTAAAGACAGAAACAACCCTCTATCTGGTCAAAAATTCAAAAAAGCTCATTGTTGGCTTTAACTATGAAAGGCAACAAAAGGAAATATGAGTAAATTTCTGCTCCTGTTTATGAATATTCATAAAATGCTCTAATGATAAGTCATTTAGGGTTATTTTCATAATGGGAAGGATATGCCTATGTAATATATAGGTACTATTGAGGTAATCAATAGTATTGTAAATAAAGACAATTTTTTATTAAATTTCATATTATATATTATTTCCTATGTGACAATACCAAGCCTCATTTGTGGAGCTCATGAGCATTCCACAGATTTGCAAAATGTTTACTACATCTTGATTTTTAAAATGAGATTCCTCATTTTCTAAAAACAACACATAGGGAATATTTTCACTTCCTTAAAACCAGTAATTAATTTCAACACTATTTTAAATGCCAAAGAGCAGTTTGCCATTGTGATACAGAAAATAATAATAACACATATTTGAATCTATAACCATTATTTTTTATAAACAAACCCTACTTGTTTAATGGGTGGTCTCTATACAGATATATATGTCAGATGATATTAAAATAAAATAATTGTATAAAATGAACTCTAAATGACTCAGTTGTAGTTGTTTATGAAATAAGGTTGTTGCAACAATTTCCAAATAAGTTCCATATGTAATACTAGTACATATGGAACAGTTTCATGGAAAATTATTACCTAATAATATTTTTCTTTACTGTAAATATGTACTACGTATTCATACTTCCTAAAATATTGTCAATTGTTCCAAGTACCATTGTATTAATTGCATTCATGTTCAAAGTAGCAGGACAAAAATTAGTTTTAGAATGCAGATTTAATGTTTTTAAAGTTAACTTACTAAATTTTTTATAAAAAATATCCCAGTTTTTCCATAATGGAGAGCACAATTTGTATTTAATCATATTTCATTGGAGCTTTTTTTCCAAGTAATTAGAAGTCTATAATTTAACTGGAAAGAATAAGCTAACTAAGAAATGGTATGAGATTGGAGAAAATAATGCAATGGATCTAAACAGTAAGTCAAATTCGGAGAATATTTTATTCCCTGCTTAAAAATGCCATGAGGTAAGTGTAAAAAGCTTTACGAGATTTCACCTGCATGGAGTCTCATTTGTTACCTACTAATTAATTATGATGAAATCCTGCTGATGTTTGACTATAAAAAAAACTATATCTGCATAGATAAATATAGATAATCTGGGTATTGTAAATGAAAAGGATTTTGGCAAATATTCACTAAAGATCTTTTATATTGCTCCCTTATAGCTATATATCCCATGGAATTGCATAAAATAAATCATTTAAATAAAAGTTTAAAAATCAACACAAGTCATGCAAATAGAAAAGAAAAATTGTCAGCATGCACATCTCTCTTGGTTCTTTAAGAAAATTAAAATAGGGGACACCAAATATGGGTTCAGAACATGTCTAAACCTATAGTTTGTCTTGAATATAACATTTATGTAGAATTTACCTTCTTCCTAAGAGTTAAAATACAAATAGTTTTTAGTGCCTGCCCAGTTTTTAGAAAGATAAGTTTCCCACATATCATTATGCAAACCATTTATTAGATAAAACAAGGACAGTTAGAGCACACTTGCATAATTATGATGCTATGTGCACAAATGGATGTATTAAAGAATAACTATAGTGAATAAGGTAGATGAAATCACCTTAACTAACTTATTTATTGTAACAAAACTTTTAGAACACATCCGCAGATTTTTATAAACCTGATGACATTGTTTACACCGAAAGCTGGTTCGTGACTCGTTTTTATAATTCTCTGGGCATGTTGTAAAAGTTTTGTTACAATAAATATGTCATTCAACAAAGTGGAATCTCACCATCTCTTCTACACCTTAATTGACAATGATGACATAGGAACAAATAGAGGACTCTACAAATAAAGATTTCTCATGCTTTCTGGATGCATTTTCAGAAATACCCAGTAATCACGAGGTGAGTAACGAGACTGGAAAACCTACTGAGTGCCTTGCTTGGCCCAGAAAATCTGGACCATATATCCTAAATTAGAACGTGCTTTGTGTTGATGCAGTTGTCACTTGCCTGTGGTCCACAGCCATTGCCTCTTGCTCTGAAATGCATCACAAAGATGATGGATGAAATCTTGCCATTAGTCCTTCAGCAGGTACTCTGATCTTCTTTTGCCAAATGATACAAAAAGTCCTTAGTTGTAACAGATACCTTATGCATCAAAACTGAAACACAAGTCTGACTGGCGATGAATTATTATTCCTTACTCAACATTGATGCCATTCTGACAAATAAAATGCTGGTATGTGGGAAGTACAAAAATCTATGAATGATAAACTTGAAGGGTTTCAGATTATCCCGGTGAATAACTCGAGTTAGAGTTCTCAGGTTTCCCACCAGGTCTACTGGTTTATTGGAGAGAATCAGCTTGGGCTTACAGATGGGGGTGCTGGAAGGCATCACTGGAATTTTAACTTGAACCAACCATGTTCAGTAGCCAAAAACCCAACTACAGAGCTATCACATACTCTCATGTGTAACAGTCCCCAGGCAAAAAACTTTACAAAAATTCAAGGCCCGATAAATTCATTAATTTTTATCATTTCAATCTGAAGATTGGTTTACTGCAGCCCTGCATCCTTTCATTTCAGTGTTAATTCTATTACCTGTTGGTAGTTGTTCTTTTCAATATCTCTTACAATTAGCACTATTGCTTTGTTTATACATAAAGTAAAACCTTTCTTGCAAGGTCTTACCTTATGTTATACCCCTCATGAATTCATTATGCCTCATGGTCTATTTTTGATCCATCTTGTCATTCTCTTTCTTATTGTCTTCATTACTGACTTAACTTCTTCAACATTTCTGTTTCTCCCTCATCCCTGACTCTATCCTTGCCCAATTGATACCTGTAGTTTCCGCTCCAGTACCAATAAGCATATACATATGTACCTATATATATTTTTTCTTCCCAATATATATTTTGCTTCCTTGTTTGTGGTGGTATCTTCCTTTAAAATAGCAGTTGTCTATTGTAAATAAATATTGTATTCTCTGAACTCTTGAACATGCCTTGGATGTGCTATAGTGGCCGTGGATCCAAATAGTTACCCCTCATTAGGAATAAAAGTTAATAAAAATGTCCATAATAAGCTGCATGATGACATTGGTTATAATGCATTACATCATCACCAAAAGTGAGAATTTTTTGTCCCAGGAAAACTGAACCTTTTCTTTCCTAATTCCACATGCGGTTGCCCATATCTTTGGAATTCAGTGGAGTACAAAGACTGACTAAGGCTTTGAAATAGATCTGAATGGTTTAAAGAAAAACAAAATTACCATCCATGACCGTGATGGAAACCAAAGCCTAATTTATTTCAGCTGATAATGGGAATTCAACTTACTCATGAAACTAAATAAAATCCAATGTCATCAAATAGCCAAATAAATACATCCACCTTATACTGACAAACAGTAAAGCATCAGGTGTGATATGGTGGAGTTTTATCATATTGAATATAAAAATGCACAACTTTTCACAAAATAATCTTTAATGCTACCCGGGTTTCGATGTTACTACATCATCATCAGTCAATAAGTCTTGACTTAGAGCCTATTGAGGATATAGGAACAACAAAACCCAGGTATTATTAAGATTATTTTGTGGAAAATTGCATATTTTAATATTCATTACCTTATGCTGATCTTTAGATTGAAATTTTTATGAAAATGTAGCTGTTTTTGCAAAAAAATAATGTATAGCAGATGATTTACATAAAATTTTTCAAGAGACCATACATAGATTTTGATCAAAAAACTCAATAGTTCAAGTTCGCAATTTCTGTCAAATTAAACTTAATTTTTTCATGACCATACTATGCGTATGATGTCAATATATAGGTGTCAATACTATGCGATTCATGATGTTGCGTAGAAATTAAATCATGGACATGACAAATAATAGTATGTGGAAATTGCCAAGTGTGTGTCCAATTCTCCTAATTATGAAGGATTTCCACAGAATTACACTGGATGAGAGAGACTCTCTCCTACATCAATACAAGAAAGGCCAGCCTGTGTTGAAAACTGAACAGGAAACCTTGCTTTTATATCAAAATATCAAATTGCATGGAAAAAGTAAAAATAATGTAATAATAATGGCAAGGAATCCAGTTACCAATATGTGTCCAACAGAGGATATATATAGAGGGTAACACTGCATATAGATGCTCATTAAATCCTTTTATTGAGCATATTTCAATTTCAACTGAGGCATCAGAAGTTATCACTCAAACAAAAGAAGTGCATCAAAATTGGGCATTGGAAATAAAATATAAAAAAATGTCAATTCTGCCAATTGGTATGATTACCTATATTAATAAGCATGTTTTATGTTAGTGGGCCTGGCTGCTTCAGAATTGACATTCACTAAAAACCCAATAAAAATTTCACTTGGCATTCATACAGAGATCCTTCATGGCCATGTTTATGCACTAGGAATCACACATGTATTAACAATCAAAATGGATTCACAATTTTAACACATTGTAGTCACCAATTACTAATCACAACTGCTTCAAGTTCAAATACACATTTCTTTTTCTTGACAAGTCTACCCCAATACCCCAAGCAGTAAAAACTAAAACAACAGAATTATTTTCTTCACTATAACAACTACATCCTTTCCACCAAATCTCCTAACTTTATTTGTATACACTTACAGAAAAAGTGTTACAACATGGACTTCAAATTTTTTCAACTATGCAACCAGAAAACTTCCATTACTTAACCAAACATTGGCAACAAAGGAGGGTTTTATTCACAGCCAATCACAAAATTGTAATAACAACTTTGGATTTTAGTTTCATCAATGTCATAAAATTGATTACATAGGTACATTGCAGCTACAGAATTTACAGACTCATCTATTTTACAGAAAACCTTTATGAAACTGTACCCTCCTAAAATTGGTCAAAGTCTGGAATACTATGCATAGTAATACTGCAATTCAAAATCACCATTACCCTTGAATTAGTTATGAAAATTATTACAGAATGGTATAATGAACTTAGTTACTTCTGCATAATTTCAGGAATTAATTTACCCTTCAATTTGCAATTAACACTTAACTTCAGAACTTGCTCCCAATACTAATATAAGTATATTTCATGCATTGAAACATTAAAAACAAAAGGCATTATGGTATTTTTTTAATTTGAAACTCTCATTTCTTATTTCTAAAAGTAAATGCAGGTTCTCTCACCAATGAAAAATATTACACTTAGGCACAAAAATAATTTCTAAATATTCTCAAAATAAATGTCATTTCATATAATAAGTTAAGATTTGAAATAAAGATATTGGAAAAACATCTTAATAAACTTGACAGAACTGTTTTCACACAAAGAACTTCACTTAGTGGCTGAACTGGCTTAAAAATTATGGAAAATGTGATGATATATAAGTAATGATTCCAGAATGAATGTACTCATAAAAAATTGAATGCATGGACTTTTTCGTTTACGTGCTTAGAGTGGCAATGGAAAAGCTCCAATATATGTTAAACTATACGATACTTCCCCTTGACATAAGGGATTTTCCATAGTTCAGTTCTGCTCTGTATCTAATGCCTTAAGTATTTCACTAAAAGTAATGAGTAAAATGAACTCGTAGATATAGAAATTCCAATCTAAAAACAGTTCTTAATATTTTTCTTTAGAAACATGAAAACTGACTGGTAATTAGAATAAAATCTGTCAGCAATTGCTACAACCACTGCCATTTCATTACTACAATTAAATGTTATAAAAATACCATACAAGTGAGATGACACTTAAAATGCTTTCAGTTATGTAAATTAAGCATTCACACACTTTTTTTACTTTTCATCTTAGAATAGTATAGAAGCAAGCAATGCCTTAATTTACAAGTAACAATACACACTTCTCTCATGGGTTTGAACAAGGAGATTGTCTACACCTGCAGCCAGTCATTTGACTAGAAAATAGCTAATTCATTTCACTCAACTGCATCAAAGAACAAAGTTACAAGCAATAGTGTACCTACTATACTCATCAGTGTCTTTCAGCATCACAAAGCATACACAAGATGATATACAAAAACCATGTTTGCTTTAAACACATGCACACAACACACAAAGTACTTCGAGTCTCATCAATTTTCAAAGATCACCTTCACATTGGGACAAGGCTCATTCAAAAAGTGATCATAGGAAGCAAACTGAGGATGCAAGTGCCTTAAAATGCACATTCCAACACAAGTTTTTCATTGATACAGATTTCAATATATTCTCTATGAATTACAATAGAAATGAAAAAAGTATGTGGTAGTTATTCTAACCTGTTATTAATGCACAAAAACGTCCCCTGTTCACTCAAATAAAAGCCATAGTTAATAATTCAGTCAGCATTTATCGTGGGCAAAGTAAAAGGAGGATTGTCAGTCTTGGCTACAGTATGAGGTGTTAAACCATAGGACAAAGGCAGCCACAACCACTGTTGCATAGCTAATAAGAGGTAAATAAAAAAAGAATTTTTACATTCTTCTGGTCAATTATAACAAATACTGAACATAAATGATTATTAGTAAAAACTTGAAGAGGTTCATGAAAAATGTTATCGCTGACACAAGAATCCATGTGCACGTGACTTAGAAATATATTTCCAAAGTACCAGAGAAGACAGAAAATAAATACATTCTAAACACAAAAAGCCTCCAAGCTGTTGATTTCTATTTAATAAATACACTACCTAAGACACACCTGAGACAATTCCGAATTCACAAAAATCTTGCTTTAGTATTATGCCCATGCATTCATCATAAGTTATGACTACCCAAGGTATTTCAACCTTTATCTGGAAAGAGGTAAACAAATGCATTTGTTTTTCATTAAAACTTACATTATGCAAACCCATATTGAGATTTGAAATGCTAAGGAGAGCAAAATATACCAATAAATTAATATCAGCCAAATTCACTTCAATAAATAACATTAATAAAAACCTTGAAAATATTTACAAGTATCTAATTATTTCCAAAAGGAAGTATACTAAAAGTTGAAACATCTGCAAAGAAATGAATCATATCTTAATGGATAATTAACACTTGTGATCTGAAATGTACCATCTTCAATTCAACATCATCCACATAACCAAATTCCAATGCAGTGGTTTATTTTTGGGTAAATTATAAAATTTTGGGCACTTCAAAATGAAAAAGCCCTGGGAATAATACAAATTCATTCAAAAGACCAGTAAAAGAAAATCTTCAAGTAAATTTACTTGCCCATAGCTAAACTCCATCACTTAACTATATTCATGAAAGAAATTATCACATAAAAACTATGAAACTGATGATATTGTGAGTGGAATGTATTCCAATGAAACAAAGAGGTACAGCACCAAATGAAAGTAAAGTATTTTTGGCAGAGAAGAATTCCCCAACACAATCTTACTGAAGATGCCTCATTTAGGCAGGTTACATACTAAGCTCAGCATTGTTAGCACCATGTTACTGTTAACTGGTTCCTCGTTACTGCTTTCATTATTTACCAAATGCACACCTTGCAGACCTTAAATGCCATTCCACAGCTTCACTCGTGAACTCAAAAATCCCCTGATTGTGCTGCCCAATCCACAGAAGCAATTAATGCACCACAATAGGCATTTAATGGAAGAAGAAGAAAAGTCTTGCTGTCCTGTTTTCAGAATTCTGAATGGACATTTTTTTTTCTCATTAGAATGGATTGCTCCAATTTTCACCACAGCTTACCCATTTCGACATTTAGGGAAAGGATTTCGGGTAAAATGATGAAACCATAAAAATTATGTGCACAAGAAGATTCCATAAATACTCTATTCTCCCTTTTTAGGTTCTATTTGCCTTGATTTTTGCCATCTTATTGTAACTCTTGGAAATATGCCCATGAAGAAGGGGACATCTAAAATGTTTGAGGTGAACAACTATATGAAGATGAAGATTCCATGCACTCTCATTCATTCTCTCTCTCATTCATTTTCTCTCTCTCTCATTCTCTCACATTCATACGCGCACACACACACACACACACACATGCAGACAAACACACATTCAGAAGCTAAGAAGGACTTATAAATTCCCCACCTAATCATTAAAAATAAACGTAACATTTAAGGCTTTGGATTGTTTCAGTAAGGAGGGTCTCATTACTAATATACACACAATTACCAGAAATGGGAGAAAACATATGAAAGAAGGTGGAAATGAAAGTACGAAGATGTGATGAAGAAGAGGTGAAGGATGAGAAATCGAAGGCAGTCCTGTGAAACTGTTTGTGGTGGTATTGGCTCTGAGCAGAAGTCTTTTGTTGGGAAAACCCCAGTTTTATAATAGGTTTCCAGCATTTGCTCCTTTTCTACAAATCTGTCGTACAGCCATTTTGTCAGAGCTTCACTATCCTGCGGAACCTAGGAGAAGAAAAATTGAGTCTTGTTAGAAAAAAATTATGTTTCCAACAATAAAATTTACACTCAACCATTTAATTACCTACTAATGACTTACAATTAATTACTAAAAATTTACAATTTAAAAAGGCAATAGACCAAGGTCCGTAGAGTATAAGGTTGGCTCACTCATGCTTCAGGCTTCTATTGGTTTGAAGTCATTGACGACCCAAAGTCCCAAGCACTTTGAACTTCAAAGATCCGTCGCTGATTAAACCAGAGCTGCTTGCATCCCCTTACCAATTATTTACATATCTGGTGCTTGTTTATATTGAAAATGTTATAGTTTGTTGCAAAATACCTTCAAAAACTTGGAGCGATTTGTTCTATAGTACAGTAACATTTTCAGTTACGTGAAAAACAATGTGGTATTAGTGACTCGAAAATTCCAGGGGGGGGACAGGCGTGCAATATTTATTCCATTTTCGTAATTGACAGTTAACTGAAAGAGTATGTTTAGTGAAAAATAGTAAGGCACTACTATGATGAAAAATTTTGCTGTTGACCTAAATTACTTGGATAGGCTTCCAAAGAAATGAAATTATATGACTGACGGCAAGTAAACTGACCAAAATTTATCGTGGAATACGGACTCAATTGGGAATTTTTCTAGGATGTGAGATCCTTATTCTTGATAAGTACCTACAGTTAGCACTTTTTAATCATAGCATATGAAATGGTAATGAAACCACAAAACTTATTGCTAACGAAATTTGTAAGGACACATTTAAGTTACAGCAGTTTATTTCCCGTTAAAGTTACTCGCAAAAATAAGAAGTAGAATAAATACCATTTATATTTAATACCTTTACTTTCAAAGCTTTTTAAATTTATTACACAAATTTCATTTTTGTTATAATTTTTGGTTTTAAATATTTGGTTTAAATGTTTATCTTTTTGAGAGAACTGTACTGTTTAGAAAAAGGTGTTATAATAAACTTGTCCGGTCATGAAGATTAAGACATTATATCCATAAATTCTTTGGAACTTTGAAGAGCAAAACTGTAATTCAGGAGCACTTGATTTTAATGGAATAGACGAATTTGTTTCCTAAACCAAGATAAATTAATGATGAATCAACTTAATGTTAATGTTTGTTTCATATTATTATTTTCATTACTGAGTAGCTTCCAATAAATTATCACTCTTATGGCAGGAAGAGAAATGCCTGACAGATTTTATGAAGAAATTCTGCTAATAACCATTGATAATAGAAGATTTAAAATTCCTGAGTGGGTAGACAGTTAATGTGATAGATATTAATAGAGTATAACAATTTGACTTTTAAAGCATTCGAGTAATCTGCTAGAAATTCTGTTTTAATCTATTATATATCAAATTATGTAGGACTTACACTTTATAAAGAAGATAATAATTATACATTATTGCTAAGTTTGAATAGTTAATAAAACCACAAATATATCCACATTTAAAACTTCACATACATTTTATTAACCACAAACAATGCCAAACATAATTCTGATGAGTGTCATGTTAAGTTATAAGATAATGGAACTCAATGCTTTTCTTATTGTATGCTACTTATATACTAAATGAATTAATCCTCCCTTGACGTAGCAAACACATCTCATAGTTCCATTGAAATAATCTAATTCATATAACTAAATAACTTAAAATTGCATTGATACATAAAATTTCGGAATAAATATAAATGAATTTTCCAATGCCACTGTTTTGACTAAACAAATTTACCAAGATGTTTTACCAAAGGATTTCTTGACTATTAGACACATAAGGTCTGGTAAGCATAGTGGTACTTGGATAATTCATAATTGTCTTTAATTCGAATATTGTTCGGATTTTAACATTTTTTGTAAACAATTTTTTAAAAAATCGTTAGAATTTTATATTGGTTAATTCGAACTCGAATACTGAAATTAAACTCCACTTTGTATAATTTTCATTGTTTTTATTAGTAGAAAGGTGCATGTTTTAACATTTTAATGTCAATATCAAGTATTCTGTGTTTTTTAATGACTATATGTGGTTTTCTTGAGGCGAGGAAGACAGTCTGGGTGAAAAGATTGAAATTATCAGGGGGTGGGGGTGGAATCGCTGCTGCAAGAAGAGCAGGAGGAAAGAGTTACACTCTATGCAATGATGGGGGTTGGAGGGATTCGGTTGTAATCCACAAGATATATTGAAACAAACTCTCTCCGTTTCAACAAATTGAGAATGACCCAAAGAAGTTGAAAATGGTTAAATTTGTTACAATATATCTTGTGAAAACCAACAAAGTGTTTTATTTCATTTGTCAAAATTCCACGCACTAAAATTTCCTGCCATTGATATTGTCCTCGTGCAAGCATTATAAAATCTATCATTAGCAATTGGTGAATAGGTAGCTGTAAATAAGAAAGTGAAGAAGCACTGAAGAAAAAATCCGAGATTCCTAAGGAGTTTGGAATCCCCCTAAAAGGTTATCGACTTATTTAAAAATTAAGACTATATCACCGAAGTACAGTAGAAGTCCACTATATCGAGTATGGCTTATAACGAGAGTGTCGCTATAGCGAGTGATCGTTTTGCGTTCATTGGTTCACGTGTTAAAACATACGGAGTTCCGCCGGTTATTACGAGTGATCACATCTGCACTATCGCTATAGCGAGTGCTTTTGCAGCGTTTGCTACTCGGGTCGCATAACTCGCAGGATTCAACCACTCATTACATTGTCATACCTCGCGAATCTACATTGTAAGGAAAGCTTTACGAGAGACTTAGTAGTGATTTTACGAGAGGAGACTTTGTGGTTGTATGCCACAGACTTTCCTGGAGAATGACTCAACAACTTATCTTGGAATCAGTGCTCGTCTGTCATTTCCTGCTCAA
>WURS02000011.1:11146856-11159739 GCA_011762765.2 Rhinocypha anisoptera | reverse complement strand
TTGGATTTATTTCCACGGGATTAACTCTGTGGAAATAAATCCAAGCTAAACATACATTTCTTATTATTGTAATATACACTTTCTAAAAAGTACCTTGGGGAGAGAAACTGACCCCATACCCTATTGAGTGAATACCACCTGACTACCCCATAAGTTATTTTCACATGCTGTTGGGCTTAATATCATGTGAAATCTACCTTCACCTAATTATACCAAGCTTAGGGTTGATTAGTGTAATGAAAAGCATCTCCCTAATAATAATTTTTAGATTAACTTTTTTCTTTCAAAATTAGTGAATTTACCTACTTAAAATTATTCTATAAGTATTACTTAATCATAATCATTAATTGACTTATGTTGTGACAATGGAATCAGGTACTTACTTTACAGTTTTTTTTAGAATGTAATCATTTTATTTGTATTTCTGTTACAGTTTCAAAGTAATTAATCAATTCATTTTTCATTTCATTTGTAGGTTTCCACAGAGGCAATTGAAAGTGTTTCCCACATAGTAAAATATGGAATGGAAGATATATGGAAACTGAAAGTTAAATTGCCAGTCAACTTGAAGGTGGGAAAATCTTGGGGAGCACTTTCAAAGTTTGATGTCATCACTTAAACCAACTATTAATACAATTGTTTCCTATTCATTGATAATAGTCAAGTAAGCGGAAAATTCTTATTCGAAATTGTACTTTTATCAACATAATTCTATTTTTACACATGAACTTGCAATGATGTTTGTATTTTATGAATCTTTTATGTTGTCAATAAACTTACTAGAAAATGATTTATTATTTTGACTACAGATAACAACCATGGGTCATCAATCATCATTGGATATAACGGTACCCTTTTTTCTTGAAAATCTTCTGAGGTAGAATACAAACAGGCATACTATGATGAATGTTTCATTTCTTCCAGGGCCAAAGCCAACTCTGCATACTTCTTTTGTAATGCTTTCTCTCTTTCAGTTTGCCTGTTGACGTCATCAGTCAGACTCTGCAATTTGATAAAATGAAAAATGACCATTTTATAAGGAACTATAACATAATATCACCTGTACTCAAATGCTTCCACATTACTGTTATGGATAAGAATGAAATATGAAACCTTTAGGATGCAATATTCTTTTTTTTTATAGCATCACAAAGTTGAAATTTCAAGAATAAGGATGCAGACTCTGAAATGGATAAAGGAAGTGGAAACAAGTTCTACATTAAATGAGAGTCCTCTGTCGCAGGTATGATTTGACAGTAGTATCCCTGAATTTAAAAATCCAAGGAGATTAGATACATTCACATTTGAAATACCTTCGATGTTTGATAGTCCACCAGTTACAGGGAGATTTTGATACCACAAAGTTACTAAGCTCTGCCCTATGATAAATAAGTCTTCATCTCTATATTCTTCTTAATCACCATCATTCTATCTACTGCCTAGCTTACCCAACATTCTACCCTCCATCAGTCTTCAGTAACCCATCCCTTATCCCTTCAGTAACCCATCTCTCCGTATCTACTCTTCCTTCATTCTTTGAACTTCCTTCAGCAACTTTCTCCTCTGCCATGCCTGTAACATCTCTTTAGTTTTCCTCACTGCCCACTTTACTTTCTCCATACTCTGCTATACTCACGTCTTATAAGCCTCTTATGCCTATGCTCCCGTTTTTTTATCACGTTTCTATTAACTCGATTACATGCCTGTCTATTTGTTTGTTTGGATGTCTGTTCGGGTCAAAGTTGGGAATCGATTTTAAACTAACTTCCCTATGAGCTGGAGACTTGAAACTTTAAACTTAACTCAGAACTGGATGGCAATGCAATTATATGTAATAATCTTTACAAACACATATAAATAAATAAAGATATACACAAATGTCCATGCGAGGTGGAAGGCAATGGCTGAGGAGTACGCATACATGGAGACTGAACCTGTTCCTGGACTCTCTGGATGTAGCAGTTGGTGAATTCATATGAAGTCCTATGCTTTTAACTAGTAATAACGACAGGAAAGGAGGTACGGGAGATGTTCATTATTTTGTGAGTATTTATTATTACATAAACCATAGAAAATAAGTTCTTTTCATCATTTTCTACCTGAAAACTACCTGTATCAACATTTTTTTTACCTATAGAGAGATTACCAGAAATGCAAATGACCTGTCTGGCTCTGGTGTTTTGTTACATTTGATCCTACATACGTAACAGAATCATACAATGGCAATCACAATTCCAGCATCTCTTATTTTTAGCAAGTATTTGCTATCCTTTTTTTAGGTCTTTATATATTGTTCCTGTCATCGAATCTCTTTTTTTCTAATGTAATGTCAGAATTGTTTGTACCACTCTCCTCCTTGGGAGTAAAAAAAAAAAATGCCCCACACTTCGAAATTTATGTCTTTACATATCCTCTCATTTACTCACTTCAGAATCCCCCCACTTTGCACTCAACATACCCCACTATTCCTACACAACAATCCTCGCTCTTCCCCTTACACAACACCAAACAAAAACTTTCCAGCAATCAACCATCCAAAATTCTACTCCACATTAACAAAAATGAAACAAATGGCTGGTACACAACATCACAACAATAGACCAGCAATAGGCTACACGTTACACTAAGCACTTCCCTTGATAATGCAAATTTTCTTCTAATGTCCTATCACTATGTACATTTTCCCCAAAGATAGTAGTTAAGTAGATAATGATTTCTACCTTCTCCAACTTATGCACTTCCTAGAATTACATTTCACTTTCATCTTTTAATTCTTTATTTTCACCCCAAAACACCTCACATTGGTCCTATAAAGAAATCGGCAAGTTCTGTAGTCCTTTGATTGAATTTTTAACTAAAGCTTTGGAAAGTCTTGGTTCAAAGAACCTGACAATATGAGTGCCCTACCCACTTTTATCTCTCTCTCTACAGTTTCCAATACCTCCTTTACCAGTTCCTACATCTCTCCTCTGCCTCACATAACCCATCCAGATTCTCCATGTGCTTCTCATATTTGCATAGCCTGAGTCATAAACAAGTTTCGGGTGGGAATTTCTTCAGTTCAACCCAATGTTCTGATTGGAAATTTTAATTTTTTAAGAGTATACAGTCAAAGTCAGCTATAACAAGCTGTTACAAAAGGCATAAAAGTATTCGTTATAACCAATGACTAATATTATACATCCCCATCATCATGAATCCGAATGCTGTGAGTGTGGCGAAGACAAAATTCCAGATTTCTTTCATAAATGCATTAAAGTGCATCTCAGCCAGAAAAATAATTCATTTCATCGACAAGAGGTGCGTGAATTTGTAAATCAGAACCAAATTATTGCACGTACCACAATTACTCTTCAAAAATATGCTGTGAAAAAGCAATGTGTATAGCAATCGCCAGCTTACGGCATATCATCATCATGTTTGATGGTATCGTATGTAATTTAAGGAATTGTTCATGATAAAATTTTTACCAGGTTTTACTCATGTAACATATTTTTATTTGACGCAAGCCAGTTTTGTTGCGCTACCCATAACCCCTTTATGTACACAGTCACGAACAAAGAGTAGAGACCCAAGGGACACAGAGAATGAAAAATACCTTCCTGTCGACCTGTCACCTTCCTGGTCCCTGTGAACTTTTCTCTCCCTCCCTCTTTCGCCTCCAATGCTTCAAGTCACAAACAACAAGTCCCTTCATTTTCTTTCCCATTCCCAAAATAAACACGCCATGACCAAAGCGTAGAAGGAGATGAAATATGCCAACCCAAATATGAAACTTAGTGCCCTGTTCTCTGAATTCTCAGTGTCGCAGTTTTTTGCTATTCAGTGCCTTATTTTTTGGTATAGCTGCAGATTTCATTTTTTTGCTTGTTAAAATTGTCAACAAAATGACGATAAACCATGTTGTCTACTGATTTCAGTTTCATTCACGTTTTAACATCTGCAGGCCTGTATAATTTCAATCTTTTGGTCTAAATTCAAAACCCTTTCTTTTCCTTTCATCACAATAATTTCCTCTTTCATTAACTATCCCTAAAGAAGGGGGAAATTGACATACGAGACCCCAACTACTGTGGCTGTGACTGACGTACGAGACTACTGCAAACTAACAAAACAGCATGTAAACATATTTTATTCAGTTAATCAGATGAAGGTCAATTGAAACCCAATAGAAGAAAAGTTAAGTGTGTGCATTTGAAAATGCTGTAAATTGGGTGGCAGTAATTTGAGTCTACTTTCATATTTCTTTTTCGATCTTCTGACTGATAAATTGCTTCAGATAGTTTGCCTGTCTAACTTGGTGATTAGTAAACCAACACAGATAACCCAAGGTTGTGCAACCCGGATTAAAATGAAATTTTTTTTTTACTTGTCATGAAGGTAGTTCAGAAATGGCCACCCGATACAACTGACGAAATGCTGTATGCTTTTACCCTAAGACCGACAATGGCTATGAAATCACTATATAATGAGATTCTTGTTACATCCCATACTTGTTATAGCAGACTTTGACTGTAATCAATCAATGTCATGGCAGCAATCATTATTGTTGTGCCTAATGCTTAACCGAAAGTTTAGATATCCATCAAAATGAGGATTCTTGCTGAAAACAATTTGCAGGCTTTATGTAGATCCATAAAGAAATAAAACACTGGTAAAATGTGTCTGAACGATCATTTTAACAAAAAAAGTTTATGAAAAAATTAATTTGCAACAAAAAAGGTTATTCTGACATTTACTTTATACTGACATTATATTTCATATTTGTAATAATGTCACTATGCAATTAAAAACTATTATTATTACTAATGGTAGGAATGGTCTATTGTAAATAATATTTATAACACATTCAATGAATAAGAAATCATTGAAGGGGAAGGGGATATTAGAGAAATCAGTACTTATATGTAAATAACAAGAAGGAACAAATGATTTACTTGTGTTCAGTATTTCACTGTACTTACTTCTATCCTTCGAGGTATGGCTGCCATCTCCTGCTGCTGGAGGAACTTAAATGTTGACAGTTCCAGATGCGCTTGCTCTATTTGCTCATGTAGTTCTTGCAGCTGTTTAATCAATGCTTGGGCTCTGGACTGAAAAGATAATTACACTGAATTAATCAAGTTGGTCCATTTGAAGCTGGAAGTTGGCAATGCAGCAGTTGTGTGATTAAAGGTGACATTAGTCTCCTGAGAGGGGCCTGTGAGGACCACATGAAATAAAGAAAACCTAGAATTGATCCCAATTTAAATTCAAGGTTTCCATCCAGTCTGTATCTGGTATTTACAAGAACCTCTAGACTATTTTAGACTATAAGCTAGGCAATTTTAACAACATAGTACCATATATACCATGCAAGGAAAATAAAAAATACTTTCTATTTCCACAGGAAAAAGAAATTTTATTTATTTCAGACTAGTTTTGCTACAATAGCATCTTCAGGGTTATGGTACAAGGGTCATTCGATAAGTCTTTAGAAAATCCAAGAGATTGTGCTCATAGTATCGAAAATGAATTTTTACCAGTAAGCAACAATCCTAACTAGTCAGCTGTATCCATCACATAGTTTCATTGTTGTTGTCGATTGAAGTAAACAACTTTCATTTGATTATAAAAATGGATAAAAGTGAGTTTCAAGCGGTGATTAAACACTTGTATTTAAAAGGGTTAACACCAAAAGAAATCAAAGCTGAGTTGGATGAAGTTCATGGCACATCTGCTCCTGTGTTTGCAACTGTTTATTTACAATTGGGTGAATGAGATTAAACGTGGCCATACATCAACAAAAGATGAACATCGTTCTGGATGCCCTGTGGAAATGATTGGCAAAATCCACAATATAGTTATAAGTGATCATCGAATTAAAATGCGAGAAATAGTTGAGGCCACAGGCATATCACAAGGCACAGTAGTTTAAATTTTGCATGATAAATTGGGTTTGAAAAAAATCACGGCAAGATGGGTGCTGCATTTTCTCACAGTGGAGAATAAACACAATCGTATGGTCGACTCTGAGGCTGTTTTGGTGCTTTTCCTTCGCAACCCTGAGGATTTTAAGCGTCGATACATAACTGTTGATGAATTTGATTTGAATCTGGTGAAAAGTGGATTTTTTAATGCGAATGGGCTCCGAAGAAGTAAAATGTTGAAATCAGCCAGGAAGGTTATGGCCACAGTCTTTTGGGATGCTCGAGGAATGATTTACATCGATTACTTGGAAAAGGGAAAAATGAGGAGAGTATTATGCATCATTATTGAACCAGCCGAGCGAAGAAATCAAGGAAAAACTTCCAAATCTGAAACGGAAAAAGATCCTCCTTCATCAAGACAATGCATGCGTGTACACCTGTGCAATTGCGATGGCCAAAATAATGGAATTATAGTTCCAATTATTACAACATCCACTGTATTCACCATATTTGGCCCCCAGTGAATTTTTCTTATTTCCAAACTTGAAGAAGTGGCTTGGAGAACAAAGGTTTACATCTAACGAGAAAGTCATCACCCAAACAAATGACTATTTTGAGGAGCTTCTGAAATTCTACTTTTTGGATGGCTTAAAAAATTTGGAAAATCACTTAGAAAAATGTATAGAGCCGAAAGGAGATTGTCAAAAAATAAAAAAAATCTACCCAAAAACTTTTTTTCTACTTTTTCTAAGGACTTATTGAACGACCCTTGTATATCCAAGCAACCATGTATGTCTGCATGAAGTTCTCTTTCCTGCCAGATCAGTTACTTAATTTAAGGCCAACTCTGCCATCATCTTCAGGGCATTTATGCATGGGTCAAGTTTTTTCATGGTTATATACACTTGCCATAAAGCCTGTTGTTTCCTGATTGACCCATTTCCATTTTTCTTGTCTTCCATTTTTAAACTGGTGTATGATAGGCTTCCAGGCTTTGTCTTGTCAAATGGGAGAAACCCATTGGGAAAGACTGCATCCCATACTTTTCAACCATCTTGGGGAAAATATCAAGAACCCTAAAGAAACATCAAATCCTGAACATCCACAAGCCACCCGCAAAATTACGGAGCCAACCTGTCTGGGTAAAGGATCGGACTGATTTGAAAATTCTTGACGTTTACCACATCCTATGTGAACGCAGTTTTTATACATGGGGAAACTTGCCAAACAATTGAGGCAAGAATGAAGTAAGTTTGAATCACCTGGAAAAATCAGCGGTTGTAGAGCACAGCCTCGACAATACACATCCAATTAATTTCAACAAGATGTAATTACTCTGTTGCTCCAGTGGTTATTGGGACAGAATCACAAAGGAGGCCATTGATATATGCCTGGGGAGAAATACAATCAACCATAATGCCGGGTATGCACCAAGTCATGCCTGGAAACCCATCATCCGCCAGCTTAAAAATACAAGACAAGAAAAATTGAAATGTAACAATCAGGATACACCAGGCTCTACAGTGAGCATGTATAACCATGAAACGTCAACACCCTGAAGACAATGGCAGAGTTGGACATGAAACATCAGCCTTAAATTACCTGTCCTGTTGGGAAACCCAAGAAAACTTCATGCACACAAATATATCGGGAAAGCACCAAATTCTTAACCATGTATGTGCTAAAGTTATGTCAGTCAAATGGCATCTTTTGTTTTGGCATGTTATACTAACATTACTGGCAGTCAGGAAGTTAAATTTGTGCCATATTTTTTATGTGGTGTCATTTAGAAGAAACATACTAATGACATGATAATATTTAATGGTTTAGAATTGTACTAGTAATTAGTTAAGTGTTTAAGTAGTCCACTTTTCTTTAAGGGGCAAAAATTTCAATTCTTATGGCAAACTGTTGTGCTGTAAGAAGCTTAATAAATTAGAATTTAAGTGGCAATGCAATCTTTTGAAGTCAAGCATTATATGATGCTTGGCCTGGAAGACATGGTCTTATTGTAAGAAGTTTAATCATTTATTGTTTTTTTTATGGAATTACAGTGTTTCCTTCCACACATAATGAGAGATTCCACTGAGTTAGCTTTAAACAGTAACTAAGCTGTTTACTGTAGAAATTCATGCAGAGCTGTATGTGTGTGTTTGTAAGTTTAGAGGCACATCAACAGTTTAAGTTATTAGTACCTACATGCTGAGCTATTCATGTCATAGTCATAAATTTGTATCTTTTTCCAAACAAGGAAGCTCTAAACTTGTAGGTAAACAACAAGTAACCCTTCCACTTATTCTAAGACATTATTTGCATGTCCACTGTATCATGAGATTGACTTTCATGTGATGCCTTATGTTATTTGACTGGTGGCTCATAATATCCATATAACTCACTAGTATAATAAGGTGATATAATACACACCTTAGTACTCAACATTTAAAATTGGTAGCTGTAATGATGGTGATATTTGTTAAATCATTACTCTTTCTTCATCTACTTAGGATGACTCAAGTCAAAGCCAAAATTCAGTGAAAGCATATGTGATCCTTCCTCCTACACTGCTTTTTCAAAATTTTTAACTAATGCTATAAAATATTGTGGAATGTTAATTTTTACGAAGTTAATTGAAACACAATAAAAATTTTAAAAGAAAAATGAATGTGTCACATGCCTTCATATACTTATGGAGAAAACCCAGTTTCATAAACTGAATAGAATTACAGTATCAAATAAAGTTAAACATTTGAAATTTCACTAACATAATAACAAAACTGTGTGACTCATATTCTATCAGAATTTTTATTCATTTGAGAATTTAATATTGTTATTACAAAGTGCCAAAGTGACTCTACCCTCCATGACTCTTAAAAAACAATTGTAAAAAGTTTTCCTTTACAAGCATTAAACATAAAACTAAATTATATACACATTGTTCAATTGTTGTTATTCATGCCTAGCATGAAAATCGGTTCATATGTTTTTCACGTATAAAGCCTCAAACTCAAGTCTCAAACTTTTGGCACATACAGTAAAGAGAAAACTTGACTCTATGAAAGGACATCTAATACGAGTGCCATTACATTTATGAAAATTTGAATGTACACTTACAAGACTATAATTGAATTTTATGTAAGGTCCCTTTTTATTATTACAAACTAATGAAATATCACTGACTGCTAAAATCCAAAAATGTGCAGCTATTTATTGTATTTACTCTAAAACTGTTCCTGAAAAATTCTAAAAATTCCACTCCACCTCTGTTCAGCACAGAACAATTGTATCTAGATGTAGATATCTTTTGCAGTAAAATTCAATGGGCTATTTTTGCACAGACAGTAGTCACTATTTGGTTTATTTCAATCCTTATTCAAGCTTTTTAATATTTGTACAATTTACAATATGCTGCAAAAATTATAAGAATGTAGGAAATTATCATCATATGTGTTCATATTTTAATTATAAAATAGTGTCTTCCCTGAAACTATTTAACCATTAGTCGATTTAACTTTTTAATGGCATTCTATCATGTATTTGTAAATGTTCCTTTAATGGTATTTGATTGGTGTGAGTTTTCAGACGGTATCCTGCTGATTTAAATGAAATTACATTTTTTTAGATATAGTAATCAATCAACTAATTAATGTTGATCATTATTAGTATTAGTTGTAGTTGAACAATCTTTTGCATCCAGTAGAGTTAGCTACAGCAATGGTACCGAAAATGACGTGTCCTCAAACTTCCTGTCCCTTTCATTTTTCTGTAAATTTGAAATCATCACTATTTGTATTAGAGTGACCAAAACTTGATTGTACAAATATTTAATCAAAAATGTTTCATTTACATTTTAGAATGACCCTTGGAGTAGTAGCCCTGCTACAGGCTCTGCATCTACTTCCATTGTGGATCCATGGGCTCCAGTGGATACCCCCACCCCTCCAGGTACTAGTCATTGAAAAGTATACCATGTATTACCAAGTGAACATTACCAGTAAGTTGTGATGGGACAATATTTGTTATTCCTTATTCACAACAATTTCTACAGCAACAATACAACAATTTCTCTTTGTGAATGCTAGAAATCAATAATGTTCACATTCAAGTTTTCATGTTCATTTAACTTGTGCAAGTACTTGCATCATGTAAACAGGCCTTAATGTAGTTTCATCCCTATAATTTGCATGTCATTTATGTAATGGTTCCTTTATGTCATGGCTTGCCACCAGTTTGAGAATGGACTAATTATTTCTGTTCATCCTCCTGTATTTGTGTCATTTTTTAATTAACCAAAACCATTGTTTTTGCTTATGAACAAACAATGCTTACATAATTATTATTTCAAAGCTTGGCACTTGCTATATTCTCTGTCAAATTCTTACTAAATAATTTCTCTTGTCAAAATAAAAAAGTTGTTTGATATTGACATAGCAAGCATAAGTCTACATTGGTGAGCAATACCGTGTGATAAGTTGAAGGAAACTCACTACTGATCAAATGGTATAAGGCAGTGGTTTTCAAACTTTTTTGCTTTAGGCTCTTAAATTTTTATTGAGGACCCCCCATAGATTATTTTTATGTAGCTTACATCTATTGAAGTTTCCACTATTAGAACCTAACTGTATAAGGATACAATATGCAAACAGAATATTAATTTATAATTAAAGAAGTCGCCAAAATTATAAGTAGCATAAAATAAGCTCATCACAGTTTTATGTATCTAAGTTGGCAAATGACAAATTGGGTCATAGAGTAACAAAAAAATATTTATTCAATAACAAGGTCAATGCAATAAATTGCTATTCACGAAAGGAAAATTCATTTTATTTTTCTAATTTTTTTTTCTTAATTTGGAGATTTTTGAGACTAATAGAAAAAATGAACTAAAGAAATGTTTATGCAAATGGGAGTAAAAAATACAAACAATGTATAAGTATTAACATTAAGAGTGTAGACACGATAGATCTTGGGAAAAGGTCTCCAGGATCTCTAGGGATTCCTAAGATCCTTATCCCTCTTTCAAAAACACTAGTGTAACACTTTTTTTGCTTATACAGTTTTTAATGTAGATGTAAAAATAAAAAATATTGAGCCATTCAGTATATTTAAGTTTAAAGTATTACTAACTGCTCCCCATGGTAAAATCATTAATTTCAAATATCTTTGGTGACCAAATACCCCATGAATGAAAATCTATACTCCATCCTAATAAATCATAAAACAAGATGTAATAGACATATGTCACTCTCAATAAGTAGCAAATAAAGTCTCAAATTTCAAAACCATGTTTTACATAATTGATTGTGTTTTCTGATGAGGGTATAGTTTTGTCATGAAATATTGTAAATTACTTACTTAAATTGGGAAAAATTTATATTTCACCTGTAATTCAATTTCATCTTTTTTTCCATCAGTGGATCCGTGGAAACCAGCTGAACCTGCCTCTAGATCACTCGGAGGTACTCCCACACCATCCCAACCAAAGCCTCAACAGAGCCCATGGTCTCCAACTGGATGTGCAGACACATCAGAATATTACTCGGGTACAACACCATCTCCCCTTGCATCCCCTGCAAGTAATGGGGCTGGTGCTCCTCCTCAGGGTGGAAGTGAGCTGTTAGATGAATTTGATGCTATATACCAGAGAGAAAAACCTTTGAACACCAATGGAGTTATGAACAACAACAATAATAATAATGGTAATTTCACTTCCAGTCACTGCTTCAGTCTCATTGATATAGAAATCTTATATATACGAGGTCTGTTAGAGAAGTATCCGACCTTTGGCCGGGGAAAAAAAACTGGCATACCTGGAGCATTGGAAACCTAATCACCCTCAAAGTAGTCTCCTTGGGACTTCACACACCTCCCAGCGGTGCTGCCATTTTTGGAAGCATTCCGAGAAAGGCTCTTTCGGAATGGAGTTGAGCTCGGCTGTCGTTGCAGCCATAATGTCCTTTCTTATCTGAAATCGCATTCCTTTTAATGGCCTCTTGAGTTAGGGGAACAGCCAGAAATCGCAGGGAACCATATCAGGAGAGTAAGGAGCCTGTTGAACCACAGGAGTCTGGTTTTTCACCAAGAAAATCTGAATCAAGTGCGAGGAATGTGCTGGAGCATTGTCATAGTGGAGGCACCAATTTCCTGTAGACCACAACTCCAGTCACTTGCACCGCACAGCATCACGTAGGTGATGGAGGACATCCCTGAAGTACTCTTTGGTAACTGTTTGACCCTGTGGTGTGTACTCGTGGTGTACCACACCACTGCAGTCAATGAAAACAGTCAGCATCACTTTTATGTTGCTGCACACTTGGCGGGCCTTCTTTGGTCTTGGTGATGTGAAATGCTTCCACTGTGACGACTGGGATTTGGCTTCTGGGTCCTACCCATGCACGCAGAACTCGTCACCAGTGATTATGGTGTTCACGAAGTCAGTTTGTGGAGTCCAGCATGTCCTGTGAGACTTAAACATGAAGTGTTTTTGCTCCGCCGTCAGCAGCGCTGACACGAATTTTGCTGCCACTCTTCGGTTACTGTGGAATGTGCCGAAAAAGTGCTGATACCCATCTCTTCCAAAATTTCTCGGATAGTCACACAATGGTCCCGCATGACTACAGCGTTCACTTTGGCAATGACCTGGTCATTTCAGCATGTTTTTGGCCAACCGGAACATGGCTCGCTCTCCACCAATGTGCGACCATCTTTAAACTGGTTGTACCACTCCTTAATTTGTGTGATGCCCATAGCATCGTCACTGAAAGCTCTCTGAATCTTCTGAATAGTTTCCACCTGGCTGTTGGCAAGTTTCTGGCTAAATTTGATGCAGTAGTGCTTCTCCAGTTGTTTCCTTGCAAAGGAAAACTGACAAGAGCATTACACAATACCCCACTCAAATGCTGCTTGCCAACAACAGATGCAATCAACAGGCAGGAAAAATCCACACATGCGCTAGAAGGTTCAGGTTCGGCAAGTGT
>WURS02000011.1:11127365-11137407 GCA_011762765.2 Rhinocypha anisoptera | reverse complement strand
AAAATTTCAACTGAGAAGACGGATACCCACCACACAGTACGTGGAAAAGAGTGATCCGAGAAACGACCAATCAGAGAGCAGCTATGAGACGAGACAGCCTATATAAAGGCAGCGACAGCGGCAGGAGAATACCTTCGACCTGAAGATGCCAGCGGGAATGCTGGCTTGTTACATCAAATCAAGGAACGCAGTGAAAACCCGGATAATATGCAGAATTCATCGTATCCACACCGCCGAAGCCTGTTATCGAATATATTAATAATCTTCCTACCTCTAGCTGGTATTCCAAGTGCGAGACCAATCATTTATGCTAGTGATATAAATGTTATAACTACTTCTTACGTTAGACTTCTTTTCATAATAATTAATCAATGGTGTTATGACAACTGCTTGAATTTGTATATTAAAAAAGTAGAGTAGTAGTATTCCTACATATAGAAAAATTAAAGCCTTCTCACAAGAGCAAATCTTTAGAGAGAACCCTCCCTCTTGATTTTTAGGAATATATTCTCTTGATGGGAAGAACATTTATTATTTATGTAATAAATTTTCAACTTGCTGTCTGTTAGAACACCTGTCTCACCAATTGTCAAGTAGTCCTGTTGAATGTATATATCTTATTGTGGGGACCTTCTTATTAGTTATCAAAAGTATTCAAAATCCAAACTTTTGAGCTTAAATCTGTCCAGCTCTCTGTGAGCTATATTTTAGTGTTTGATAATCTGAAGTCTATTAATATGGCATAAAATTTGGTACTTCAGTAAAAAAAAATATTTGGCCTGTTACTACAGATTGTTAATTTTCTATTCCCAGTGGCACCCAGTCCGTCCTATCATTGCCTCAATATCAAGTGGTGTGGTGTCTGTGTGGGCCCAAAATCAGGTGGAAAACTGGTCTGCATTTGCCCCTGACTTCAAAGAATTAGATGAAAATGTTGAGTATGATGAAAGAGAATCAGAATTTGACTTAAGTGATGAAGATAAATCAGTGGAAGCTGGCCAAACTGAAAGGCAAGAGGATGATCTTGAGGTAAGGAAAAAAATGCAGCTATGTATATTTTTTATTCATCCCAGTTTGTTTAACCTATAAATAAAAGAACAGATTTGGAGAGGAGACCAAACTTTTATGGACTGATACAGTTAACCCCTAAACTGTTTCAATTCTATTTGCTTTTCTTTCTCCCCTTGGTTCAATTCTGGTGGTGAAACTGATGATAAAATAAATACGGCATTCTTCTGTTCACTTTAGGAGGGAAATAGTATCAGTTTTTTCCTAAAATGACTAATAGTATAAATATGAACTGATAGATGGCAGTAGCAAGCGGGCACAATATAGAGAACGAAATATTACGTCAAAAACACAGGCTAATGGAAGGACTAACCTGAACGTAAAATTATGTCAAAAACACGCCGGCCGCATTACCTTGTAGCGTAATATTATGTCAAAAACAGGTAACAGGTTAAGGATTTTTATTCTTTTGTTGTCATCCCAATTGTCCATGATTTAGTAATTGCTGAGTGCCATAAAGTTATCTTGTTTTGGGTTCCAGAAAACAATTTCTATTACATAATGTTTAATCCATTAGTTATCGTTGTTGACAGCAATACTGCTAGATGACATATTACATTGCTAATCATGTAAACAAATCTGACTAGTGAATGTTTGAAAGAGGACAAGGAGTCAATTGTTCTTTATCCAATGGCAGGAGACGATGTAATTTTAACGACTTAAAGAATGATATTCTTATAGATATTGCAATGGAGAATAATTTGAAATGAGGATTGATGCTGCATTATCGAAAGAAAAAGTGAAAGCATGGGAGGAAATGACAGGGAAATATAACTCTTTCGAATGGGACTGCGGACCTTCAAGCAATTACATTCTTTGTTTGACTTTGTGAAGAAGAAAGCACTAAGTGATAAAAACAGGATGGTGTAAATAGTAGGTTATCACCTTAATATGATTTGTATCATGCCTCACATTCGGTTAAAGGATATAATTTCAATACAATGACATTACTAGATGATGATGATAGTTAATACTTGACACATTATGAGTTCTCTTGTAAAAAAAAACCACAGAACAATAAAGATTATTGATAGTAATAAAAGTGCTTTAATTCTTCTCTCACAATGATAACAGTAATAGGTTTTTTTTTTAAAAAAAAACTTTTCCCCTCAACCATTTGCATGAAGTTATTTTTCTCTGTACCAACATAAACATTGGCAAAGTGTCTTTAAGACCTGGCAATGTAAAAAAACTACAAAAAGTCCAAGAGAGAGCAACTGTTGAATGAAAGGTAATAATATAAAAATTCTAATATCCACATCGTAATTCAATGTAGTTATATATGATCTGTATACTAATGGTACTCACCAAGTACAAATTTGTGAGCTCAACTTGTACCAGTGGAAAGCATAACATACTCTCAAGTTGTAAAGCAAATACATACTGTTGATAAATGTTACAATTGGCCATTTAAGGAAATTTGAAGTTGCTACATATCTTCTGCATGCTATAAAAATCAATGATGGTAATAATAAATATTCAGTATTATAAAAACATGGCATTTATCAGCAAACAATTTTTAATCACATTTTGAAATAATGTTCTACAATAAGGCTGATTTTGCACCTGCCATATTAGATCCATGTAGAACTAATAAATAGGTCAAGTAGTTAACATCACTAATTAGGTCCAGTAAATTACGAGACAATTTATGGAGCCCATAGTTTATTGAACATTTCTGCAACACTTATTGAATGGTTGTCATGGCCCATGGTGCTCAATGCTAATTGATTTATATTTACTGTCTCTGCATTTGGTCCAGGTGGATGTGACAACCATTGAGAGGGTGGCAGCATTTTGCAGTTCTGATGAAGAGGATGGAGGTCTGGAAGGGTCAGAAGACACTTTGGAGTACTTGCCGATAGCACCTGAGGTTGAAGATCCTGAGGAAGGCTGGGGAGCAGCTGGTGGGGGTGATGATGGAAGTATGAGTGCTGGTGGGAAAAGGCCCCCACCTCCAAGGAGTAAAGAGAATGTGCCCAAGAAGAAGAAATTCAGGTCATTTGACATGGAACTTCAAGGGGCACCTCTAGATGGTATGTGTGCATAAGATCTTGATTCCTTATGTGATCCTCCCATGCACAATCGCACCAAATCTTTAAATGCTGACTTTGCTGCATTAGCAAATTGATAATGGGCATGTCTAACAGATGCAGCCTAATTTTCTTTGCCATCACCATGTGCAGAATGGTTACTATTGATGAAGCTGTTCAAAAGATTTATTTGTACAATGTCATTCTCTGGGTTCTTTTTACAGAAATACATCCTTTGCTCAGCAATCGAGTGAAAGACAAGCAGCAACCTGGGAGTAAAAAGAATGCTGCTGGAAGGCAAAAAGTGCATAGTGGCAAGAGTGAAGAAAAGAAAATCAAAGAAAAAGGGAAGATACCAAAATGATACTTAAAATTTTCATTATGCATTTAATAGTTTTCATTCCATTTCATTACTGATTGGACGTGCAGAAACTTTTAGACAAATGGTTTGTGGACATAACCTGTTTAATTTCACCATCATCTGTTTTTGAGTCAAAAATAAAGTAATACATTGTCCATAATTTTTACATCACTCAATTTACAATAATGCTGCCAGTCTTTGAACAGTGAATTTAAGAGCTGGACTTATCTATACAACAATGTAAACTAGCATTAGATTTATTCAGATTTTTATTCACAAGCCTAAAGACCAAGTTCCACTGCTTTTAATAAAAATGAAATGTCTAATTCAAAGGTTTTTTTTTGGATGGTGCATCACAATTAAAAGTAGTAGTGGAACTAAAATCATTAAGTCTGGGTTCCTGAGTGATATCAATAAAATGGCTTACTTAAAAAAAAATATTTCACTACAAAAACTTTATGCATTTCTTGGTTCAACTATTTTTCATTTACAATCATAAAACAATTTTTGTAACTTTTTACTAAATTATTATTAGAGCAACACAATTTTCTACATAGTTATGCTTTGATGTCATCCTATGACAACTATTATAGGTTAACCGATAATTAGGCCACAACCCAGTCGAAATTGACTGTTAGGGTGATTTATCATACCACTGATGGCAAATGTAAATGGGAGTGGATGAAGCTTCTTTTCTAACACAGCCCCCACCGTCCAATTTGAATCCACTAGTCCTGAAAAATAGTAATTAAAATTAGGAAAATGCATGCACACGTCACAGCATTACTACTAATTCCTTTATGTCACTTCATTTACAAATTAAACACACAATGCTTCACAAGAGCAGATGGAAATCAGTCATAGTTCAGGTAATGTATCTGTCTGGAGCACCATGGAAATCTTTACCATTACCCAAAGTAATATGATACAGTGATTGCTAAGGAATTCCTGTATGATGCGAACTTTATCCTGCAGATGATATAGTCAGGTGAGATATCATAGAAACGACCTTAGGAATGAGGGAAAACTTGCAATTTCCACTTCAAAAACTTCTTTATTCCACTAGTTTTGGGGTACTACACTTTCGGTTTCAGTGTTCCTGGTAACTAAGGGCTGTTATGTATGATAATATATGGCCACTAGGGAAATCAAAATATATAAATCAATAAAATAAATAACAATTAATCGTAATTAATAAATACTTGTGGGCTAACTATAGAAAGATGATTGGACTTTTTTTGAAAGAAAATAAACCAATTATATGAATTATTGATGAATCTCATGTAACATATAAGGATGCTTTAACAGAACATGGATATTCAAACATTGAATTATCGAAAGGCAATTAGATCTTACTCAAAATTTTTTAAAAGATTTTGGGTGAATTCATTGTAGACTGGCCTATAGAAGAAGATTACTGCATGGATAGACAAATCAGTTTTTGTATGTTTTTTTTATCTTGTGGTTCTAGTTTGTTTCATGACAAGGGCAAAACATATCAAAGTAGTGCTCATAGTTATATATATTAAACTGATAAAGTTTGTAAAATTCCAATTTAAGCAGTCAGCTGCTGTTGAGATGGTGGTAAGTTTTAATTTGTTAATTAGTTTTATTTTAATATAAATTGCCTGAAGGCTATTTGTAAATAAATAAGCTTATTTTAAAGTTCATTCACAGGAACATTTGAATTGTGTCAGTTTTGAGTAATAGAACCACCTCAGCAATTTACATTAATATAGCATAAAATGAAATCCTTACCTCGGAATGAAAGATTAGCCTTTGGAAGTTCAAGCTGGTATGCAATTGACGCAACTGATTCTTGTAGCCTGAAATTCGTTTCTAATTCCACACCAAGTTGCAGCTGTTCACTAGCTCTTTGGTAATAGCATACATGAAGTCCAGCTCCACCAATGGTTCCACTTACAACCATGTCATTTTCTGAATCAAAGAAGAATTATTTTTGTAACTACCACCATGAAATTATGTGGGGTTAACATGAGAGACAGAAAAAAGGGATTATTTACTCAAATAGCGAGCTGCTGCAGCAAGAATAGCAATTTCTTTCCCAGGTACATTAGGACCATATTGATAGGCCAGTTCAGCACCTAAAGCAACCCTTTCCGTCACAGACTGTAAATAATGGGCCACGACTATACCTAAAAAATAAGAAGACAGTATTAAGAGGAGAAAATTGTGACGATATGCTTTCTCAAAATGACAGAAAACCTTTTACCTGATTCGTTGATAATATCTGGGTTTCCCAGCGTTAACGAGGCAGTGTAATCTTTTCCCCTGTAGTCGGCTGAAATTTGTGCTGCATGGACTTTACTGTTTTGTATCTAACAATGTAAACAAATTTATTACTTTATCAGCAATCATAAAATTAAATTTCCATTACAATATATAGCAGGCTTATAATTACCTGAGTTGCAACTTTGGCTCTTAAACTGTTAGAGAACTGATGAATAATATTCGCGTTCAAATTACCACTTGGGTCAATATCTCCCAGAAGGACAGGAAAAGCTTCCGTAGGCGAGAACTGTTTGGTTCCCACGTATGTTGCTCCGAATCGGTATCCTGACGGGGAGATGGAACTCATATTCAAAGTATGTGATATTTGAAAATGATTGCTTAATCCCTTGTTGACCATCAGCTTCGCACCTTCGAAGTTAACTGGAAAAACGTCTAGAAGGGGCGAGTAAATTAGTATGGCAACCATTTGAACGCAAAAGTAAAAAACCTATTTTAAAAAATAATCTACCTTTGCATTTTTTATGTAAATCTTCTATAGTACCAGGATTCTCAATATTACTTTCTTTCCCGGAATCCCCCTTTCCTCCTGGCCGAGGATCAGGACATATCAAAGGAGGAGGAGGAGGGAAATTGTATGCGGTCCCCTCACTAGGAGGTTGACTTGTTGCAAGTACGTTACCCATAATTAAGCTGAAAGTATAAATGCTTCAAATGTTCACAAAATGCACTTTAATACGATGCCACAGCCTCGTTCGTTTCACTAGACGTTAACCATTACGGCATGGAAAGCAGCATCCAATTCACATTATCTCACTCAAGAAATTTTGGTTAACGACAAGAACGATTATTCTTCACAACACCCTATAGTAAATTCTTATGTTAAGCAAAAGTAAATGCTAATTGTTTTTCATGTAACGTATTTCAAGCACTTCGACCAACGTGAATTCATTTAACCAATCCTCTTTCTTAAAACAAATGAAGCCGGTAGACGAACTGAGCTGAAGTTATCTCACGTTCTGTAGGTAATAAAATATATGGACTTGATTTTCTGCTGAGGTATTCCATTGAATTTCAAATTTGTGAGCATTTCTACAAGTACATCGCTAAAGAGTACAATTAAGGATTACATTTTGTTACAACAACAATCGTTGGAAACATAAACATTTGAAAGATAGTTTTCATATGTTCTTTCACCATTATGAATCTAAATAGAAATATTCAATGTAATACTACGTTTCTCAACAGTATATGAACTCCATACTAAGTTGAAAGAACTGTCAAGATGTACAAGATTAATTCTGTTAAATTGCTAAAATCCTTTTAAATCAACGCAAATACTTGATTAAAGACTAGTTATTCGAAACTCCTGATTACTAATAGAGTAGGATTCCCTTGATATTTTAGTTTAAATATTTGTTTAAGATTGTCTTATATCCCAAATGTAGTGATTGATATTTAGTTATACCTTAATTACCTTCTAAGTTAGATTGTATCATTTATTTCGAACGAAAGCAATTTCTTCGCGTATATGAAGCATTATATAATCTGTATTTTTTTAAAAACAATTTAAGAAATTTTATTGGAACTCTCAACTGCTATTGGATATTGTTTTACTTGCGCAATTAATTAATTTCATAAAAAATATAGTGAATTTGATGAATAGACATTGTGTGGTACCCGTGGGAATAAGAGGCAACAACCGAGTGCAACGCCAACGCTATCTAAAGGCAAAACTTGGTACTAGCTGGCAGCTATGCAGCTAACCGGGGAGTCAGTGATTTCATGGCGTCATTTACTATCTTTGAAATAGATTGAAGCCAAGTGCATAATTTCAATACCAAGCAAAACGGACGGCTAAATTAAATGTAAGGCGCTATTTTATGTATTATTTTTAAACTTTTGCTACTTTTATGTGTATTTATTTAATTCTGCCATGGGTAATTTGTATTTATAAGCAAGTACCTGCTTATTGTATTCGTTATAGTTGTTATTAATTCCTTATATTAGTAGTTATATTAGTGGAGTGTTTTTATTAGTGTGGTATTATTGGAACAACGTTAAATTTATACGCCGTAAGTCCTAAGTTATCAAGAAAAAGAGGTTATTGAAGTATCGATTGTTTCGATTTAAAAAGTAATTTCTCACTCATGGGGATTAAGAATTACATATTGTGCTAAGTTTCCGGTAAATAAAAATATATCAGCCCTTCCATCATACACTGCTGTGAGTGCAGAGCCTAGGCTTCGAGGAATCCTCATCCCCATCAGTTCTGCAGCCATGTCTCCTGTGTGGTGCCAACGTAGACTTCGAGTGGACCAAGTTCTCAGGACTGAGGTCTCATCGAAACCTAGACTAAAAAGTGTTTTCCACATATCAAAAGTGAAATTCAGCGATGCATCTTTTGGTTCCCAGCTGTAATGGAAACCTAACGGATGAAAAATAAGTGCATTTCGTGTGAACTAAGAACTGGACGGTTAGAAATCGTGTTTGGCAATGGCCAATTAAAGTGATACATATGCGGTTACCGTAATTCCTTAACGAAGACACTCGCGATTTTCCGCGGACGTATATTGGAGCTCGACAGCTCTATCGTAAGGTCTCCCGGGGGGCCTTCGTGGTCTTTCCGTCGCGAATCGCGTTTGCGCCGAAGAATTCGCTACTCGGTTTGAGCGAAATGCTCCTCGTTTCGCTTTTCGGGCGCCTGTGGGAATGGTCGTCAGGGACCCCCACCGTTGGGGGTCCCTCGATTTCCCTAATCAGGTAAGCCAAACACTTTCAAACCCAACCTTTTCTCCTCTCTCTCCTTCGCACCCAAAATATCCCTCATTCATTACCGAAGCGTGACCATATCCCAACGGCCCTCAGACGGCCGTAGATTGGATTCGGTTGCAGAGCCGGAGCCATGTCGCACCTGAGGACTGCTTCTTCCCGTCGGAGGGGTATCCATGCATCAACCATCAACTCCTCGAGACTTCGTATGGACACACACAGCGGCCCCCGGGGGAATTCCAGAGGTAGGTTTTATAATTCCAATATTCACCTTTCTTTTTGTATATACCTCCTTTATGATTTAAAATTAGTTATTGAACTGCGCTGAGGTCGTTTTTATATTGGTATACTATATCATATATAAATTAAAAAAAGATATTGCTCAAAACGAACTTGATGATAGTAGCACGTTAGATTGTATTCCCTAACTAATAAACTTTTCTAAACTCCGTCACTATCAACTTATTTTCCTAAACTAAATTCATTCAAAAAATTCATACTGTATATATGATCATTTTATCGTTTGAATTGCATGTACCTGTGTGAACCAGACAAGGTTACAGATTCTAAAATTAGTTGATCTGTGGGTAAAAATTGCAGCAGAAATATGTGGACTAAGCCCTCATTAAGACAAAATTATACCAATCTTTGCATTTTCTTTGATATTGGATCATTTAATATTAATATTTAAATAAGTAGTAATTAACCTGCTTCGACATCGTTTAAAACTTATCTTGATTAATGTTGCACAATAGCAGAATTCTGCAGAGTGCCTACAGTGTACGTGAAGTATACCTCCATGTATTATTTTTTTAAAATTATGGTTAAGAGTTTACTACTAGCATCACACTCACACATGCTCAAAAATCTGTATGTTCTTTACCTTTTTCCCTGTGCATTGACAACCAATCTTATTTTACCACAAAAATTTCCCAACTTATCTGGTCTTTAGTAATAGTAATATGATAACAGCTTCCAGCATCACCGCATAGAGCTATTCTGATTAAGGGCCTCTTGCACAAAACAGGTAAAGTGCCCTATAAATTATGACGTTGTGTTGGTCCCTCGCTTAATCCTTTGCCTCACAAGCTGGGATGAACCTGATGCCAATTTGTATCGAGTGATCTCTAAAACTTACACTCAACCTAACTTGCCTATAAGAGCACAAGTAATTTCACTAAGTAGTTGGGGACATCTGCCACAATACTAAGTTAATTTTATAGTTGACATTCCCTTTTGCAATCCATGCTTGTTTCAACAAGTGTATAAAATCATGAGTACTGTGTGAGGGGTCGAGGAAAATAATTGTCAAGTATGGTACCTGCCACATTGTGGAAAACATTTGTCACTGGATATTGTGTTTCCACATTGGATTCAATGTCTGAGAGTAGCCTATTGTTGTTATAGGCATTTCTTGCCAAATGCCTATAACTATGCTATCATCATCATCAACAGTACTTCAATCTTAAGATTGGTTGACTGGCTGTTAGGCCATCATCAGGTACACTACCTTGAAGTTACAGATACATCGTATATATACCCTCCACCGAGTGGAGGA
>WURS02000011.1:11098392-11108941 GCA_011762765.2 Rhinocypha anisoptera | reverse complement strand
GTTAGGTTATTGGGGACAGAAAGAGAGAAAGAAAAATAGATTCTGGTTAGGTTATTGGGGACAGAAAGAGAGAAAGAAAAATAGATTCTGGTTAGGTTATTGGGGACAGAAAGAGAGAAAGAGAAATAGATTCTGGTTAGGTTATTGGGGACAGAAAGAGAGAGAGAGAGATAGAATCTGGTTAGGTTATTGGGGATAGAAAGAGAGAGAGAGAGATAGATTCTGGTTAGGTTATTGGGGACAGAAAGTTGGAGAGAGAGATTCTGGTTAGGTTATTGGGGACAGAAAGAGAGAGAGATTCTATTTAGGTTATTGGGGACAGGGAAAGAGAGAGAGAAAGAGAGAGAGATTCTGGTTAGGTTATTGGGGACAGAAAGAGAGAGAGAGAGAATATTTCTCACCCGGAGGCTTCGGTAAAACTACATCCCAGGGTTCCGCCACCTCTAATCCTCCCTCTATCCCCTTCCCCCCTATATCTCCCGCCACTACAACCCCCTCTCTCACCACCACGGCCGTTGAGCGCCGACAAGAAGAAGCAGCAGCAACATTACCATCAACAACAACAACAGCAGCAGCCGCAGCAGAATCAACAGCACGCTCTGCAGCAGCATAAGGCAGAAGTGCTGACGGCTGGCACTGTTAAAGAGCCAGACAGTGGAGCGTCCGGTGAGAAAAAGGTACGTTTTGCAGGTTCTGGGTTCTCTTGCCACCATTCCCTTTCAGAAAATGAACTACCCCCTTTGTCTCTTCACAAGTTTTGTTTCTGTTTGTAAACAAAAAAATTCTCTTTCAAATAAAGGCAGTTCCGTTGGCCAAACATTAACTTTTTTTTCACTTTTCCTCAATTGAAGCCGCTTTGGATATTTATTATCATTGCCGAGAGAGAGAGAGGTGAACTTGCAGACAATGCATGCAGGGATGTCCGCTGAATTATTTTCTCGTGTTCCCTTACCAGATGTGTGATTGTGTATGCCTTTGATATTTAATACCAAGAAGATTTATTTGAGCAAAATCTGCAGTCAGTAATTATCGGATATTTCTTTCACAGCATCTGTACAATGGCACCAGTCTAAGCTGTATGACTTTTTATTTACATAATTGGCCATGGGTTACCTGATAACTTGGAATTCGTGTATGCAGTTACACAGCATGAGGGGACTAAATGGAAAAATCTGATATCAACACTTTTTTTTCCAGATGTTCCCCATTTGTCATTTTGATCTCTGTAATTAACAAATAAAAATCCAGCAGGTTGCAAGAGAGGGTACTACAGTGATTGGCATTTAATTTTGAAAACTAGGAGTTTTTCCAGTCTTCATTTTATGCATGATACCTAATCTTATTTTTCCTCGAGGTGAGGGAGTTGAATTTGTTTTTCAGTGCCGTAGTTCTACTAGTTGTGTATTGTGCTTGTGACTGATGTTTGTCTTTTTCATTGATCATGACAATAGTAATAAATTTTTTTGACTTGAATCTTATACTGTTCCATACTGCATTTTTTTCCTTGTTTAGTTATATTATTTGAGTTAAACTAAAAAAAAAAACTGGGTAACTCATATGCAGAAATCAATTATCATCATAATTAGCTGTGATATGTCTTGCCTAATTCACCAAAATCTAAAATAAAACATAAATGAAACTTTTTTACTGTAGTGAATTGCCAGGGTACATGGCTATAGGAGTCTGCTAATTGCATAGTAAGAAGTTGTCTTTAACCATGAAATCTTACCTAATGAGATATATGATATTTACTAAATTCAGGAATTTCCAATTTGATTATGATTATGATCATAGCAAATTTGGCTTAGAAAAATACCCAAGCTCATTTTGATGGCTGTGTGGATGTGAGGATTGCTAATTATTTATTCTTTTACCTCCTTGTAAAACAATTAAAATTGTTTATACTTTTGGAAATTTGGTAGCAATGTGCTTGTGAGAGGAAAAATGATTGGTTCATTTGAACACAATAAAAATATGAAAACTAGAGTTTAAAGAAAAAGGTGAAAAATATCGGTTTTTTTGCACTGAAGGAATCAAAAATACGAATGGTCGTCAAAGTACATGCTGAATGTGAAATATTCTCCTGAATTGTATTTTTTATCCCAACTGGGCTGAATAATTATTTCATATTTCCCCATAGAATACAGGAAAAACCTTACAGAGGCTTTAAGAAGCTGTAATCAATCACTGCAAGATGAATACTGCAATTGGGGTAACTCAAGTTACATATCCTAACATAGCAGGAAAGGTAGACCTTTTTTGTGTCAGACAATTGACGTAAGACTCAATAAATTCTAATTTTTTGTGGGTAAACAAGTGATGCTTTTCTTAATTTACACTATACGTATAATAATGTATTTATTGTAATTAGTGTCATATTTCTTCTCTTAGCAAATGGCTATTGATTCTTTTGAAAACCTACATAATTTCTGGCTAATATTCTGCTGACTGGTGTGTGTTAGAAAGTAAAATTGGGGTTTGAGATGTGTACATGTAAAACTTATGCTTTTGTGTTCCATCGCATCTTGTGGAACTAGTGTGGATCCCTTCCTCCCAATGTGTGGCACCGAATATTCAACCTTGTTCTAGTCAGTGTCATGAGATGAGAGATATTACAACTGTAGATGTTACATGCCACTGGAAGAAGATGGAGACAAGCGCACACACTGGAGTGATTTGTGACTTCCCATTGATGATGCTGTCACCTGTGCAAGATGTTTGATGGTGCAACCTAAAGGTGTCAGATATGCCATTGACTGAAATTTTGGTGCTACCTTGTTCGTATTTTTATTTCTATGTTAATGAATATTTTTTATTCATGAAAGTTGCAGTGATTGAATGATGAAAATTAAAGAGAATATTTTTTTATGGGTCTACCTTGAAGTTTCTCATTCATAATCAAGTATTTCTCATAATTAACCATGTTAAATTTGTACATTATGCATGCATAATACCATATATATATAATTACCACCATTTCTATGTTTTCCTATATGTAACCAATTTTTACATCTGTTTTCATGAGTAAATAATGTAACCATTGGACTTTACATCGTACAAAAGTCTTAAGTGAACTGCATATTGAAATATTCTTCAGCATTCAAACTTGTATGATGACCATAAATTGAAAATACATTATTTTTTCACAAAAGTTTATGAATATGTTACATTTCTCAAATGATCACCATGAAAAAATTGTACAACCTTTTTATCATGCTGAGTAGGAAGCATGCCTACACTTAAGTCTTTGCTTATTCAATGTGGTATGCAGTATGTTATGTAAATCTTATGTTTCAGTTTTGTTTCTACCCTCCGGTAATATTTTTAATGCAGGCAATAAAAGAATATGTAGATGGGAATTTTTATCTTAATTTTAGAGTTTCAAGCAGCTCTGTTCATCTTGTATTGAAATGAAACTATTTTTGGTGGAGTGGACTTCTGCTGATACTATAAATACTAATCTTAAAACCCTACCTCCTATGACAATATCAAACGTGTTCTATTCTAGTTCTTAACTATATTTAAGTCTGAAGCAAGGAACAAATGTATTTGTCTGCCAAATATAACTATATGCAGTTCAATGGATCTCCTGGTATATTTCTCCCAAATATAATATTTTGTATCTTAAATTCACTACTGTTGTTTTAGCAAAGTAATTATCAGTGCATTTTTTGAATGTGGTTACTGTAAGCCATTTTCCTCTAGCTGTAGAAAAATTCTACAGAAATTCTCTCCAAGGCTTGCTTATTCATATTCCATTATTAGCTCTAATCTAACATTCTTTTATTTGAAAACTTCATCTTTGAAAACAAGTTTATTAAGGATGATGGGTGTAACTCCAAAGAAGAGAACAGTAGTAGTGTACGTACCAGCCTGGTATGTTTACTGATGATATCCCCTACAGAAGAATGGGTTAAAACTGCCATCAAGGAAGTGACCAGCAAATTGTGGATCTGCATTCCCTATCCCTTGTGAATTAAATGTGTTTTGGAAAGTCTTGAGAGTGCTACCAGACTCACAGATTCCATCGTTCACTAAAGGAAAGGGATTCATCTTGGTAATCTTGAATTTATTTTTTCCTGCAAGTTAAAAATTTTCACCAAAAGTACGTTAAAATGTTTGATGTTAATCTATTGTTATGGAACGTGGTTCACCTGATTTAAAAAATGTTTCACCTGTCTGTGACTGTCGATAAAATATTGGACCATATTTTTTTACATCAGTGCACCTTGGGAACCCCTCTAATGCATTTTTCTTTACACTGTGTAGAAAATTGACTCTGAGATACTAAACGGAAGCTTACGTTGTGTGTTGTTTTTGTGCATGTGAAAGTTTGGCTTCAGGAAGCATTGATTGATTCTAGACAAGCTCAGTAATTGTCTGAAATTTGAAAAAAAAACATCTTTTCAATATTTAATTGTAAATGGGTAATTGGAAGCAGCTTCCCTAAAATTTATTTACATGTTTGACATAATACCATTAGTGGATCAATACGATTCCTTGATTCCTGCCAAAGAATCAGGAATTGTGATCTATTACTTAAATAAAAATAGTGAATATCGATTCTTATTCTGGGGAGTCACCTTTTTTTTAAGTGTGTGAACATACTTTGCCACTTCTGATTCTCATGTAAATGTGCTTGAGGAGGAATCAGTCACGCCCCTCGTTGCATTTCCGACAATCACTCGCACCACACAACTGGACAGTATTTTCTTGCATAATCATAGATACTGATAAATCAATATATTTGGGGAGGAATGTGAAAGCCAAAGTTAAATATAACCTGAAATGACTTAGCAGTGAAAGCACTCCAAATTAATTAAAATGCATCTTAAAAATAACTATATCTTCTGGAATGTTTGGTTTGGATAAAAATGTTACATGATTCATATCTCTGAAAAATATTAAATGACACCATCCAAGGACAAGTGTGATGTATGCACATGCTGTACTTGAAAGTAATCACAACCATGAGGAATAATAAATTCATTAAAATGTTCCTGCAATAAAAATATTTTTTTGGAGTATGATTACAGTAAAAATTATGTGATTCTTTTAGTTACCTTTTTTTAAATGGAACTCGTGGAAATAAAGTAAGCAATTAGTAAGAAGTAAATTGTAAAGGTTTGCATTTTCAATTCTGAATTTCATAATTTTAGACCATTATTCTAGGTATTTATTGTTGTAGGGTAAATGTATGAAGTGTTACTTTTTATTTTAATGTCTCACAAAGACTAGAAAGGGCATTGAATTATATAGCTTTGGTAACTAATCCCTTAGTGAAATGGGAACACAATGTAATTAAATAACAGCTTTAGGAATCATCTGAAGACATTTATAAAGCCTTAAAAATAAGGATATGATAAAATGCCTTCTTCATTTCACATTCATTCATTCTTCAAAAGAAACAGCTTCATTCTGGTTATATTGAAATCAGGTTTAAGGATTAAGATTCTTCAGTTACATATTTTAAAACTTTTTATTAATCAAGGTGGAGTGATTTTTTTCCAGGAATCGATGGCATTGGAATTGTGAAATTTTAATAAAAATTGGAGATTTAGCTTCGCTAAAATGTTGGAATCTACCTGTATAAAGTAATTTATTTTTACTAATTAAACAATTGTACATTTTCTTAATATATTGTAATCCACATTATTATTGTTTAGACTTTGGAAAATCTATACCTGTTTTCCACACAATTTTTATTTACACAAAGTTAAAATGAAAGCACTTGGTATTTTTACAAGTAGTTTGCTTATTGAGAACATTTTCGTAGCTTATTTCTACAGACTTTTAAGATGTTATTCATTTCACTGAATTTTTTTCTGAATATAGAGTTAAGTTTAAATTCTTTACAAACAATCCATTGCTCCATGGTTGTATGTATATGGTTTTCATGCATACATTATTAAGTGTTACATAATGTATACATTTTTCATGTATACATTAAACTTCATTAATGACCATACCTTCCAAGCACAAGATAATGTAATAAATATTGTCTAAAACAATTGTTTGGTGCAATAACTATAACCATAGTGTTCAGCACACTGAGTTGTCACTTGTAATCGTGCATCCTTTTTTTATTAGATTAGTGAAATTAATCCTTATTCTTACAAAGAATGTCTCCTCAGGTCAACCCACTGAATTCATTTTTTTTCTGTTGAGTGTATATGAAAACTAGGTTTGTAATATGACCATGAAATGTCTGATAAAATATTTTATTAATGTTTTTGTTTTTTTTTCAGTATCAATGACCTTGTCAGTTTTAGTGTGTCTTTCAGGGTATATTGGTGCATCAGTTGATTGTCATTAATGAATGCTTGTCCTTTGTACCCTCTCTAACCTCTATTATGATTATACAATATTGAAAAAAATTATGACTTTCATAGAAAAGAATAAATTAATGAGTGAAATCCTGTATAATTGATTGAATTTCTTAAGAATTCCATAAGTAAAAATATCTAGTAGAATAATTGATTATTTAATTTTTGTATCTGTAAATAACTGTGAAGAAATATACTGATGCCATAATAATGGTTAAATGACAGGTTTTTTTGTGTTATATTTTGCCCATGACATTTATAAAAGCATGTCCCTTTTGTGAATCAGTAGAACCAAATATCATAACCTTCCATGTGGTTATTATTCAAATACAAGTGTGAGGAGGCTATTCTTCCTTGCTCCTTTTGAAATGGACTGTGCTTTCAAAGTTTGTATGTTAATTTAGAGAATAAATCAGATTAGGAAAATGAGTGCTTGTTGTGCATTGTATTGTAAAATTTCCCTTGAATCTGAATCATTAAAAGTCTTCTTTTCGTTCTTCTTAATGCAAGAAAACATGTTTGTCATTGCCTGTGTCCATGCCTGTAAACTTTCTTGTTGTCATGACCATTCCCTTAAAAAAAAAAAAATGAACTCTGTTATTGATGTTGTCCTGCTGTCTTCATTGTTTTCAGGTGTTCGGGAAAAGAGTGTTAAGCCGCCCACTGAAAAGGAGGAGAAAATCTTGACAAAAGAGAGGGGGTTTCATAGTGGACTTTGATTTTGTGGGAGGCTAGGGTGATTTGTACTGCCATGCTAGACACAAGACATTTGTATTAATTCAGGCTTTGTATAATTTGTAGGTAAAGAAAAACTAATCAATGCATTCGACTGCCACAAGAGTCAAACGTTCAATGAACCCCTTCAAAACATTTGTAGGTATATTCTCCACCTGGAACTGCATTGCTTTCTTTCTTGCAGAAAATAATGTACTGTATCGTGTGTAAGAAGGAGGCACGGCCGACGAGCATTTACTGTAGCGACACTTGCATTCTGAAACATGCTCAGGAGTCGCTCAGCCTCATATCCAAAGAGAAGCAGGGTGGTGTGTCTGCTGCGCCAGCAGTTGGTCAGTCAAAGGTTTGTTGTTTTGTATGTGAAAAACTGTATTTGTGTTTATGGTTAATTATAATCATTGTTTATTGTGTTAGGTCTGGACAAGGGTATCTCTCAGAGTACAAATAATGACTTTATTCATTCTTTTGTTTGTAAATAGAAAAAAAATATTGTCAAATTTGTAACATCATTATTGGCAGTGCTCACATATTCGTCAATCCAGAAATTATAGTTTTCATGGAATAACATTGTATTTTAAGTATGTGTATAAAATGTTTTTTTTCTTTTTTAAATACAAGTTCAGTATTAAGTTTTTGCTATAAATGACGAATACTGAAGCAATAAGAATTATTATGAACCGGTCAGCTATGGAACCAGCTATTGGTGCATAAACTTCCTCTCTGGTTTGGAACAAGAATTTGAAGATAGTCAAGATATTAAATTTGTGTGGACAAGTGACCACTGAGATATATACCAGTACTCACTTAGGTGCATCATGGTACAAGGATTTTGTAGGTGTGATGGTCCTGTCAACATTGTTATAAAAGTCTCATTATTCCGAATGCGTTGCAAATTGACCTTTGGCACATTTAAGTGTCATAAAGTTATTCAGAAGTGTGAATTTATGTGGCTGGTATTGCCTGTTCTTTCTCAAAAGGTATTTTTTTTATTAAGTTGTTTCATAATTTTTATGGAACTCTTACTACAAGGAAAGGCTATGCTCTCCAACAATTTCCTCTTAAAAAAGTGGTTGGCTTTTGAGTTTTAAAAAATGTTTTATGGACACCCTCTTTCTATTTGGCAAGTGACACTACCAATTTGACAACTTGAGTATTAACTGTTAATTTTGTTTCCTAGCTTAAAATGTTTGTAGATTTGATTAATCTAAGATTTTCATATAACTTTAGGAGTGCGAGTTCGTTTCTTTGGCGTTATTTGCTATTGTCTTTTACTGATTTCAATTCAAATTGGGTGCATTTAGGGATTTGGAATTATGTGCTGAATTATTAAAATAAAATCATAATCTCTAAAGTTCAGTGTACTACCATATAGCCAGAGGCCAATTTGCACTTGTAGCCTGCGTATATGTCCGTATGCTTCTCGTAGTTTACATCAAGGGGTTATTTATAAAATAAAAAGTGGTACTAAAGGGACTTTTTAGAACATTGTGAAAAATATGCTAATACCAGGAAAAAATACATTTCCAAGTAATTGTGGTGGGAACTGTGTCTTGGTTGATGGAATTGACATTGTGTTGATTCATTTGATATGCATTGACTTAAAATAATTACTAATTGTGATCTGATCTCATTGTACCTGTGCATTGTGCAACCCTGGCTGACACTGCCATGTTTTAGTTTAAAAATTTTCATAATTATATATTCAATATTTTTAGCTTATGTTCTGTAAATAATGTCATGAAATGATGCTGTGTTGTTGTAAGGCACATGGGGATTTTTCCTTATACCTGGGTTGCATATTTCTTGTTTTTTCATATTGAAAAAGAAAATACATTTTTAAGGAAAACTAAATTTGTTGTAAGAATTTATTGCGTAAGCCCCTGACCTATTACCCAATTCATATTAACAAGCTACTTACTAACTAGGAGCCATCATAGAGGTCTTTATAGTTCATCATTTGAGACAAAAATTGATGAGGTGAGAATAACTTTTTCTACAAGAAATGGAGGAAGTACATTGAACAGCTGTTAAAATATGAAGAATTTATTATTAGTGGGAGTATTAAAAGTTATAAGTGGTGAAATTTAAATCTTTCTTGGTAAAGTATAACCTTGAGTAATTTTTAAACCAGTTTGAACATACACATTTTTAATGCTTCAGGATATGAAAAATATAAACAATGAAATAAAAGCTTTTTGAGTAATAGTTAAAAAAAAGTTTTGTAAATCTCGATACACCTTTATGGGGAAAACTTGGTTAAAGATATAATCAAAGAAAATAATTCAAGTCATGTACGTTATTTGTAGATTTTATAGGAAGGTTGCTGCAATAAAGCCAGTATTAAGTTATTATTAATGAATAAACAAAATTCTGTCATGGACCCAATATGATATGGTATTACTATTATTTTGAGGATTGATACTTTTAAGAGTTAAGTAAGGAAATATCTTTAAAGAAGGTTGTGTGAAAAGGTTCTTAATGTGTTTCATTCTTATTTTGTTTTCAGGTCTCTGTTGTCCCAATGGTTATAAAGGATTTGTCGAAGACACCACAAGAGCCAGTGGTGGGACAGCATGCTATCAAGGCCAGTCAGGATACTGCTCAAGTTATTTTATCTGTGGGTGAAGGGTGCAAGCCAACCCCCGTCGCCATTGCTCCAAAGGTGGCTAAAGGAGATGCCCGCGTTATCGTCTACGAGCGGAAGACAGGATGTCTGCTGACAGGTTGGAGGATTTGTCCTTTCGTTTTTACTCTGCATTGAATTTTTCCTGGAGCTGTAACCCTTAAACTTCTTGTTTGCTGGTTTTTACAGCACTCCTTTTTTAAAATTAAATTTGCCAAATAGGAAATTACTATGTCACACTTCTGAGTGAGCTAGTTTTATAAAAGTAATAATTTTCGTACTCTTGCCTTAATGAAATCATCCTTATTTGATGCAGTAACAAGAGAATTAATTTACAGAGTTACTCCTGATCAAGGTGGGCAAACAGGTTGGGCATGGGTGTTGTGTTTATCCAATAGGGCTTTTTCTATGAATTGAAGAGGTGCGAAATGACCATAGCCACTGAGGCACCCTATAAACAAATATAATACTACTACTGCAACAACACACAATGTTCATACAACCGTGTGAAACTCTCAGAAGAGTCCTTGCTTGGGATGTTGTTCAATGCATTTCACAGTGGCTTGAATGTCATTCATGTCATAAATGTGTTGACCCTTCATGTGAATTTTTATTCTGGGGAATAAGAAAAGGCCACTCGATATCATTATAATAATAAATCATTATATCATAATAAAAAGTCCTTAGTTAATACTAACTGCAATACATTGAAAAATTATACTTCTATTCCATTTTACAATAATTGAAAAGGTTGTGTTACAGAAAAATAAGTACAATATAAAATTATGTTATTTCTAATAAGAGGCATTTAAGAATTCATTAACAGAATAGAATAATTTAGATTGTAAAAACTCTCTCACTTCAT
>WURS02000011.1:11087050-11098292 GCA_011762765.2 Rhinocypha anisoptera | reverse complement strand
GGATTTACTATTTTATTTTATTATTTATTTATTTATTTATTTATTTATTTATTTATTTATATGTTTGTTTATTTATTTTCAATCATCCACATCCATCCTATTAGTCCAAAATACAGTGGGCACTATAACATTTTTAGTAACGGTGAAGAAACACACACGTCCATGCCCTTCATGGAGATTGAAAAATCCACCTAGTCGGGATTCGAACCCGCGACCTTCGGGGTGGGAGACGAGGACGTTACCTCGCCGCCACCGAGAACGGAAAATGTACAGCACAAAGTACAATGTACGATACAGTAAATGAACAAGATATAACTTTGCAGCATAACAACTACTTGAATATTCAATTGGAAAGTGCAAAATTGATCCTTTACATTCGCTCCTCGATTTTATTTTGTTAGGGATTCTTAGTGCATAAGGATACATGTCGCCACTCTCTCCTCAGGTTTAGTTCGATTGAACCGAGTGCGTCCAAGAGCTTAAGAGTATGGATTGAGTGAAATGGATGGATCGAGGGAGGGGGCGAATGCGGGTTCGTTCCCACCTATTCTACACCCTGCACGCGGGAATTCGCGAACATTTCGCCCGACGAGGTCTCCCGCCTTTCCTTCCATGCCGATCCCAGACAAGGGAGGACCCTTGAGGTGGTGACCCTTTGAGGGATTAAGTCATGCGTTCTGTTACCCGTAGAGGGTGAACTTGATGTGTTTGCCCGAGCGGACGGACCACACGCGCCGCGCCTTGCAAGGACTCCAACAGTCTCCCCATCGCCTTCAGTATCCCTAATCTCTCTCGGCGCAGTCATTTTCAGCCCGCGCGAAGGAGATCCGGAGGTGTTTGTTAAATACTCCCGAGGGAGGAATTTGCGCAACCCAAAAAGGTGGAACAACCGTGAAATGCGTTCAGCCTGACAAAGAACGGACCCCATTGAGTTGGTTGGCGCAGCTTCGCGACGATGGCGAGCGGGAAAATAAAATCCCACCGGGATTTATTCACCTAAGCACACGCTTACACCTTAGCCATATTTCTCAAGAGATTTGCTAGGATACAATTTTAACGACGTAAAGTAAAAATATGGAATGTAACTTTAAGGAATACTCAATAAAAATATAAATCCCGGTTTAATTTTTATAATAATATAATAACATATTAACATGATAACATGATAACATAATAATTATAATATTAGTTTTATTATTTTATAATTCTTCTTTCTCCACTGCCATTTTCCCGGTTCTGAATTTGGAGGAGAAATGAAGGAGAGTTTTCACTTCAGTCAGAAAATTTATCTTCATATTAATTTCTATTAAATTAATATTTTCCCCTTTATTTAAATGTCCATGATATTGATAGTTCCCACAATCCACGTAAGCAATGCATATTCCGAATTTTACATTTCGGTTACCTCTTTTTAACCACGGTTCAATCCAAGTTGAATCTATTTTTAAACATCGACGAACAGTCCAAAAATTTATTTTCAACCACTCTTATTCCTGAATATGTTCTGATAATAAGTGGGAATAACATAGGATTGATCAAATATCTTGAGGAAATGTTTTTACTGGAATATATTTTTCTCTTTGTGACCTTTCGTGTGATTTACATACGTGTGAAATAATACGATTCCTACGGTTAGGGTCATTCATTTTTATTGATAATGGAGAAAATGGCATTAAAACTAAAAGATCTAAGACAACTGATTCTTTGTTCGCGGTTGCTTTTAGTAACATTTTAAAAAATTCACGACATTCCTCTCCGACCAGATTAGCCTGATGGGTAGCGTGATCTCCGGCTAACCCAATGGTCGCGGGTTCGAATCCCGCTCAGTGCATGGATGTTGTGTTTGTACAGATGGGTTTTTCTATGTATTGAAGAGGTGCGAAATGACCATAGCCGTCGAAGCACCCTATAAACAAAAATTCTGCTTCTGCTCTTTCAATCAATGTTGCTAACTAAGAAAATTCAAAAGAATTGCTTGAAAACTGTATCTAATGATAAATTTAAAATGTGCCAGATCTAATTGCTTTATAGGGAAAAATGTCAATTAGTGGAAGTTGAAAGGTTATATCTAAAAGTAGATGAGATAAAATGATTCAATTAATTGGGAACAATTTTATAAAATGTAAACGGCCGCTGTGTTAACTTAAATTAGGGGAATTAAGTTAGAAACGCAAACATTAAGAAGAGTATAGAACTGATGACAGGTACAGTAAACAAAGGAGGATTAATGAAGAAGTAAAAGAAAAGAATATAAACAACTTTGAAATTGAGCTCGGTGTCGAATGAATCCGAATATTACTAGTCCTTGGAGAAGATGATGGACGGTAGGAAGCTTTTATGATGAGGTTGTGTCAACCGATGGAAAAGGTTATGTGGGCGTGAGGGTAGACAAACTATAAGATGTAGAGCCTGAGAGGAAGCAGCCAAGAGCGACTCGAAGACGTATGGGTGGGCGCACGGATAAGAATACCAAATATGAAAATGATTGTCGATAAGAACGGTCATAGAATAAAGATGTCAGGTAATCGAGGAGGCATGGTGGGGTAGAGGATTACGTTACTCCTGAGCATGCAGACAAGAATTAAATAATGTTTTTGTCAAGTGTTAGTGTGAGGTAAGGAAAAGTATATATGCTTCCATCGAAAGCCAAGATCCCATAGGAAGGGCAAGCCACAGTAATGAACCCTAAAGTGGAGGTTTTAAAGATTACGGTAGAGAGCTCACTTAGTTCTATGCCCTAAGGCGCGTGAAAATTCAAGCAAGAGTTTATTTTGGGTAAGGCATTCACCTTGAGTTTAGCTGGAGGTATCCAGAGGCATCACCGCACCTTGAACTCGGATTCCCCGTTCAGTAGCCAAACGCTCTAATCACTGGGCTACCATGAACCCTATCCCAAAGGTAGAGTATATAACACTAAATATAACATTTTTTTACTTTACAATGTCCCTCCTCAGATGTCGATGTTTCTATTCGCTGTGGGAGTCGGGATGACCTTCTCAATGGCGGCGGACGCCGAGGGCGACAGCAAAAGGAGCGAGAAGAGGGGCCTGTCCAACCTGGGCTACGGAAATTCGGACGGAGGTCACCTGGGTGCATTCGCATTTGCCGGATGGGAGGGCGGGGCGCTGTCCCTAGGCGGCGGCGGCGGGGGTCACGGAGAGGAGCACCACGTGAAGACCATCACCGTCACCAAGAAGGTCCCAGTGCCCGTGCCACACCCTTACCCCGTCGAGGTCATCAAGCACGTGCCCTACAAGGTGGAAAAACCCGTGCCCTACGAGGTCAAGAAGCCCTACCCCGTCACCGTGGAGAAGCCCTACCCCGTCACCGTTGAGAAGCCCTACCCCGTCACGGTGGAGAAGAAGGTGCCCTACCCCGTCTACGTTCCGCACAAGGTGCCCGTGCCACAGCCGTACAAGGTGTACGTGCCCAAGCCCTACCCCGTGCACGTGCACGTCCCAGTCAAGGTCCCAGTGCCACACCCGGTCACCATCTACAAGAAGGTACCCGTCTACGTGCACCACAAGAGTCACCACGAGGAGGGAGGTCACGGATTTGAAGGGGGCTTCGAGGGAGGGTTCGGAGGCGGCGAAGGTCACGGCGAGTGGGGTCACTGAAGTGTGCGCTTGTGTTCTGTAGCGGCAGAGCGGGAGGACTGGTGGGGGTCACTTCGAGGCACTCCGCTTTGGGTGATTCCACGTGTCTGGTTGCTTTGCGCATTCCTCATAGTTTGTTAAATTTCAAAACGTTCTCTCATTCACGAAAATAAATGTTATGCAATAAATATTTATGGTATGAAAATCTTTTGTACGATCGTTTTTTATTCTTTCCTGCCCACAGGTATGAGAATTACCTTAAGTCACAAGTATTACCGAATACATACCACGATCGAAGCTTGGTAATCGTCATATTTAAGGAATAGTTTTATGAATTAAAGCGAGAGAAATTCCTTCTATGAAATATGGTCTGTTAAATTAATGTTTTCCTGCGCGGTTACAAATGACTCGATGACATTTTTTAATTTATCTCCAAGTTCGATGAATATTTTTTTAATTCTTTCTAGTATACACTGATTCTGCTACATACGATTACAATATTTCCCGAAATTACCTTTACATCACTAAATTATTTTAATCCGGTAAGCTCTTCTTTCAGAGGGAGCTGCAGAATGAAACATATGTAGAAATAAAAGAGATTTCTTTGCTTTGATTTATATAATTTTTATCTAAACTTTTGTTTGACCAATTCAAAACTAGATTTTCAGGAGGGAATTGATAAAAATGGAAATCTACACCTGGTTAAGCTACTAATTCCAACAGTTTATTTAAATAGGCACTACTTGACGTCCATTTGTTTCTGAAAGACATACTCGTATCACGTGGAATGCTTCTTTGAGATTCAATTTATATTTTCCAAATGTAATTAACAGTATTTTGACGTCACATTCTCTTGAGATCACTTGAGCTAACATTGATACTACTTAGTGTTACGTAGAGTAAGTACCTACTGGGGTTGTACCAATAAATCAGGTCATCGAAGTTAAAATTATGATTCGAGGCATTAATATTTCCCTATTCCATCGATATGTTCGTTCAGGGAACTCTGGCAGACAAGGAGGACAAGGATTTTGACAGAGACAACTCTGTAAAAATTATGGACCCGAAATATAAACGGAGGAAGACTCTTTATTTTAGAAGTTGTAATTATATCTAAGCAAATTTTTTAGAAGGTTTTACTGTTCTAAAGTTCAGACATGGAGAATAAGTGTACAAGGATTGGAATTAAAGACTTGAAGAAGGTGACTTTGCACGCACTGTTAATTCCTCTTAAAACATCTTATCAGGCGTCAAAATAAGATCCCAAATTAAGTGGTGTGTAAACCTTTGCCCGACTCATGGGTGATACTCCTACATCTACTTTACATTCCCTTTACTCCTCCAACATGGTGCTTGCTCACCAGGCATGCATTACCACGTAACACACATACAAAAATTGGCATTAATAAATATTCGCAGTATACTCAGGATCTTGCAGTTTTTTTATTTCAATGATTATACTTTGTAATCTATATGCTGATGTCTATTAAAAATCAATGGTTCTAATACCTATAAGATATTTATCATGGAGATGAATCCACTTGGTTTTTCCACATGAAAACTTTTTTAATTATGTACGACCTAGGTTTCGACTTTCAAAGTCATCTTTGCAAGTCGATAGAAAGCCCACAAATGCAATAAACGTTTGTGCTTTATTTGACCGTAGACCCTCCAATGGACCTTCAAATTCTATCCTGAGTATGGGTGGTCCTTTCTCGCAATCTCTGACCTCGTAATCGTCTTCAATGGTTCTGCTCTGCATTATTTTCTGACACAAAGTTTCGTTAAATATTCTTTCCATCTGTCCGCCTTATCTGTGTCTTGAACAAAAATGTTCCCTTTGCTGGGATGATTAGCATTTGCTTTTGCTCCATTTTCATTGATGGTGACTAGTTATTAGTTGTACTAATTAGAATTCATTCAAAGTCTTTCGTCATTTTAGAGACCACCATGGGTTAAATTGTTAATTTTCTTAAATTATTCCTATAGTAATTCTGATTTTAAATGAAAATTTTTAAACTAATGAAAATAGAAATAAGGATATTGATAGATTTGCCTTGACGACCTCAAACTGGCGGGTTGGAAACCTCCAAAATGTAATAATACGAGAGTCCTGGGCCCAACCTTCTTGGCGACAGTCTTCTTTCAGCTTCGTGACTCCCTTAGGAATTATCTACTCTCAAATATTCAAATACATTCGAAAACTAAGATTTTCCCACGGACAAGAGATGCTTATTAATTACGGCCGTAGTCATTTCCATTGGTCTTTTCTATGTCCAAGCAGCATTCTCATATAAACTTAGTAACGAAAATTTGAAAGTATAATACGTATCTCCTAAAATAACCATTATCCTGGAATCATCGTTTCAAAACATACCAACTGAAAATCTTTTTCAGATGAGTGGAATCGGATATGACGATCAACATCGTACTTAAACACTACTTAAAAGATATCTCATTCAATCGGCTTTAAATGAAATCTCCTATGCTGGATTAAGTATTCGAGTTTTAAATGGAATGACCTTGGGGCAGTGTGATTAAAGCAGTTATCATGTCATACGGAATGGGAGGAGAAGAAGGGGCTCTCATCCCCCAAGGCGAGAATGACGAATTCTGTCTGATGCATTCTGGAGGAAGCGAGGAAGGTCATGGCCGACGACGAGGGATACCGACAACCTTCTGGGACCGCACTCCCGCCAGTTTTTTAGTATCTGTTTTGAATTCCAACGCCCTCTCAAATCTTGATCTCCTTACGAGACCAGTTGCTGTAGGATGAATGAACTCTTTGCGATAAACTTAAACCGGTTGTGAATGATGATGGATTATTTTGGTTGACATTCATCCTCAGCATCATTTCCGAGAGTCGAAGAGGTTATAATCTTCAAACATGAACTAATTACACTATTAAAATAAAATAAGAAATATATATTTATCGTACCAAATTTTCCATAAAAGCTTACTAAACGAACCCTGTTTTTGGACCACGAAGACATTACCATGAGTGCCCAGGTCATAATCTTAGTCAGACTAATTCACTTATGTGCGAAATTATCGATGCAGTGATATTTGCACATATTTTTAACCGTGTTTAACTGCATTCGTACTATGATCGTATTTTACTTGAAGGTTAAGTTTAAAATGGACTGCTACTTACATGACTGCCAAAAAAAATATCTCCGCAAAGATAATATTATTCATTTTATGATAAAAGTTAAACATGCCAATCATAAAGAAACAATTGCGTTACTCGCAGACAAAATAAGCTGTGACATATTGAAATAAATGTAACCGTTAGTTAAATTATAATCCGAGATCTTTACACCTAATCGAAGATAGATTACTTATATATTTTGCGACGAAAAACTATGCCAGATACTTCTCCAATATTTCATATGTATTCCATAGGTACTTGCATTCCAGAATTTATAATTTAATGAGAATCATTTTTTCGTTCACCACATTGAATACCTGTTAAAATACATTAGTCCCTTCCTTAACCTTTTTTCATTCACATTTATGTTTCAGATTAGTAAGCAAAATACCTTCAGAAACTTCTTTCTTAAGCAAGTCATAAAGGAATTTTCATTAATGTTTTTTAAATTATTCGTATATTCCCACTTCCATTTACAGAAATTAGATTTACTCATTTTAATGTGTCGTCTGTAAAATAGGAATCTCTCGATGCATACATTTCTTGTTCTTCTGTGGCTGCATAAGGGCGCATAATGAGTCACTACCGCTATAATCTGTGTGGCTATCCCCCAACCGAATTTTAATGAAATTTCGAGACATTTCAGTCCATTCAAACTGATTGGGAAACATCATCACCGGATGTCCTCTGGCTAAATTTATTTCTGTGGCGCCGGTCCGTGGTGGAAAGGTGATACCCCTCAGGTGAAACCCCCTGCGTGTACCTAGTCACGCACACTCAATGGCGCAAACACGCATAATGACGTATATATTATAAGAAGCATAAAATCTTTGGACGGAGATGGAGAAGCTCTGACTTGATAGATGTCGTCCCAATCCCAAAATTTCACCTAATCCATTGAGATGAGCGCGTATCCCGCCATTCAAGTGGTAATGATTTTCTATTGATACCGAAAAAAATACAAAAAATATTTTTCTAATCAGCTAAAATCATTAACTTAATTGACATTATATCGTATTTCCACATATTTCGTCTTAATCTAGTGCTTTTCTTAAGCAGAAAACGAAAAATCTTTTGATCGATTAATTTATTTAGGTATTTCCTTTGACCACCGACTTCCATCCATTCCCAACCTTGCATATGCCTTTCCTCCAGGTCTGAAAAGCATGATGGGAATTAAAACGATGCTATAAACAAAAATAGCAAATTTTAATGTCTTTGTTCATGTTCTTTTACTTTCTATTCTAAACTGAACAATTATACGTAGCCCAACCACTCGGTTTTTGGGAGCTTGTGTTGTGCATGAGGTAGTCTGACCACATTGACAAAATGTGACAGAAATGCATGCGAATAATTATTAATCACTCGAAAAACAGACGATAATGTATCTAAAACTCAAGTGTCCTTAAGGTGATTAACGTACTAGATGACGTGGTGTTTACATCTCATGGCGTACAACTTTAGGCGGCTCGCAGAGTTTAGATGTTGATGCAGACCAAAGATGTCTCTACCGAAATCTTGGAATTTCGTGGCTGCATAAGGAAATTTGGTTGGTTTATTTGAAGATGGTTTATTTAACAAATTATAACAATAACAAAAATAGAAGTTAAAAAATACAATGGTTATTTAACGGTTAACAACAATAGTATAGGTTGAAAACAATGACGCTCTTAGTATGGAAGCATTTTGAGTAGGAGTCACTGGGAAAAGGAGTAAAAAAAATTGAGCTCATCAACGTTTCAGAGATCGAGCGTGGACCTTATCCGAACGTGTGGATGGGGTGGGTGAGGAGGGGGCGGGAGGGGGGGGGGAGGGGGGGAAGGGGTTGCTTCCTTCTCTCCTTCAGCCGTGCTTCCCGTGGTGCTTCTCCACGAACACCGGCACCTTCTCGTGCACTATGACGGGGTGCGGCACGGGCACCTTGACCGGGACGTGGACGAACACCGGCACCGGTTTCTTGACGTACACCTTGTACGGTACGGGCACCGGGACCTTGACGGGGAAGTGCACGGGGTAGGGCACCTTCTTCTCCACCGTGTAGGGAACCTTCTTCTCCACAATCACTGGATACGGCTTCTTGACGAACACGGGATAGGGCTTCTTGACGGGGTACGGTACGGGGTGCGGAACTTTTACCGGCACGTGCTTGACCACCTCGACCGGATAGGGCTTGGGCACGAGGACGGGGACCTTCTTGGTGATGGTGATGGTCTTCACCTTGCCGTGGTACTCGTCGCCGCCCGAGGAGGCGCCCCCCAGGAGATCGCCGGCCTCCTCGTGGACCCGGTAGCCGGAGTCGCCGTCATCGGGATGGCCTTCGACGAGGTCCAGCGCCGACGCCGCCGAGTGGTCGTAGTCGTGGAACCTGAGGCCGTAGCCGTGACGCCTGGCGCCGTATCCATGAGCCGCTTCGTCGACCCCCCGCTTCCTCTGCTGCTTCGAGTCCCTCGCCGGCCCACCCGCCGCGACGGAGGTTGCCAGAGCGACCCCTAAGGCCAGGAGACAGGGAATCGACTGCCGCAGTGGCAGTTGCTCGTTGTTAAAAACCGACGGAAATTGGAGTGCTGTCGCATCATCTAGTAGTTCTGTCTACGTGACGCGAAAGTGTTAAGCACTTAGCAATCAATCAATTTCTACTGATTCAGGCTCGATGTGGTGGAAGGAACACATATTGAAAAGAAAGAAAAAAGTTGCACTTTTCCACAAAAATAAATATATTTAAGCACTACGCGTTTCTGCTCACTGTCATGTACCTGAAGATGATGAAGATGAAAACACGGTTTTTCCACATCGTTTTTCATGTGGAAAAACCAAGTGTATTCATCTTCATTTTGAATCGCTTCCACAAAGTAACGCCTGAAAATACCCAATTTACCTAGATGGCTCAGTGAGCCGAAACGCGTAGTGCTTAAATATATATATATATTTTTTTTTTGTGTGTAAAAGTGCAACTTTTTTCTTTCCTTTTCAATCAATTTCTTTGAGAAAGAAGTCCCGAGGGCAATGAGTGTTCTCACACATACCATTTCGACATCTTGTATGAGCAAATCGAAGTTATAGAGAACTCTCAATGAACGTGTCGCATAGTTCTCTCCATTGAGCCGCGGAAAATTGAACTATTGGTTCAAGCGTGGTGTGAGATGAAAAAAGGGTTGAATGAAAGACTGGCCCGGTGCCACTCATGCGTTCGAAGGCGATTGTCTAGGGTGCCTAAGATGTTTTTAAGGGGTTTTGTACGTGAAGACTGCTTTTTCGCTGTGGCGTCTTTACTCCAACCACGATATGTTCGTGTTCGACTCGGAAAACCCGAGAGAAAAACTAGCCTTTGGATCGACCCGTTAAACCATCCATTTTTCAAATCAAATGTGCTTTATCTATGAAAACATTAAAAAATTATTATTCAATGCTACGTGGCATATCAAATGTACAGAACCTATTTCGAATATAATGCATTTCGAAAAGAACAAATTTAAAGGCATGAGAATAAATACGATTGGAAGATATTATCTGATATGAGCCCTGAAAATCTCTTCCTTTAATTTTGGAGAAGAAACAAATAGCAGAAGTGGTGACAATAATGCCATAGCTAGTTTAACTCCATTTGTAACTGGGGAATTCCCGGTATGAATATGAGCGACTAGCGTAAAACTTCTTACAAAGTGTATAGACGGGTTTACAAAGTAAGGGACATTAAAAATCAAAGATAATTTCGAAAAAAATTTGGTGACATCCAGAAATGATATTTTGAAACCCTGAAGTGGTTGCTTTTCTACAACAACAACAATAATGTTAAAAAGATAAACGAGTCTTCAAAGGGAAATTATAATGCATTTGCTAAATATAATATTAAAAACTATATATTTGGCGCCCGGAATCCAACGAAAACATCACATCTCGAACTTGAACCTTTATCATTGTAATTCCTACCAAGGTCAATGCCCCAAAATGATAAATAGTAAAAAACGGTGTGATGGACTTTAATATAAGCAAAATATTTCCGGTGTCGTGTGTATACGGGAATATTAAAATTTATACTAATAATTGGATGGAAGATCTGTACTATAAAATAATTATGGATGGAAATAAACGATGAATTACGAGAAGACATTGAAGATATCTTGTAAGTCGTAGTATATGCACAGCGCCCCAAACGACAATGATGAATCAGTGAGATCCAAACATAGCTAAAATATTCGCGCATACCCAATGCAATTCTGCTAACGAAAAGACATCTCCCCTCTGTGAATTCAACTTACCAGGAGCTTCATGGTGCCTGAGCTGTTAGGACGAAAAGGCACAAGGCCGAAGTGACTGACACATTGCCGGTGCATCTACCCTTTTATACGACCGCGGCGGCGAGATGTGGTTCGTTACCCTAGAGAAAGAGGGAGTAGAGGGGGCGGGGGGGGGGGGGGAGGCAGCCAATCCTAATTCTGATAATTGATACGAATATGGTCAATTTTTTTTCAAATAATTCCTCGTGTGGCGTAACTAA
>WURS02000011.1:11065262-11077710 GCA_011762765.2 Rhinocypha anisoptera | reverse complement strand
TTTCGGGTACCACATCTTCGTGGGAAACCACAGGCGGCACAGGGAAATGAACTGGCCCCTCAACCCTGATGTGTGAAATTCCACACGCCGTGGGCTTAGTACTAGGTGAGCTCTACCCTCACTTAACAAACCAACCTTTGGGTTGATCACTGTGGTTGGTATTATGACTCTACTGTCAACACAAGGAAACAGTTAAATAATATATATATATCGATTAAATGAGCTAAAATTAGCGATTCGATCCTATGATTTAACGATTCTATATTCCACCAAATTACTGTGACTCGTCGTCTAAGTACCTAGTTGTGTGACATTTTCATTTCAAAGTTGAATGTTTGGAATTTAATTTTTCAAACACTTCAGAAAACAGCATAGTTCACTTGTCGACTCTCTATCTCCAAAATTAGGTCCACTTGAAACTCCACTTTTGAGAGTCGATGTGCCTGATACCTCCACCCCAATTCCAAGTGATGTTTACAGTGATTCAGTGAGTTATTGTTTGACAACATAGGAAATAAACCATGGTAGTTTTTTTCTGGAGCATTAGCTACACCTAAAAAAACTCCTGATATCCACGCTAACATGATAGTTTCAAGCAGAAGACATGCAGTCTGTTTGATCACTTGCAAAGTTGGAGAAATGATCTGCTTATTCTTACAGCCCATTACAGTTAAGCATGCAGGTTTTTTTTTGTAGCCTTACACATTTTTTGAAGCCCATTACTACATGACAGCTAGGAAAACTACACCATATTGTGTCATTCCTAAAACATACGAAGAAATCACACAAAAGAAATTGTAATTGAGATATGAGCAGAAAAGATGTGTACAGAATTTGGGGAAACAACAGCCGGGAGAAAATTGAACGTTCTGGTGCCCGTCCTGCGCCCCCCCCCTTGTGCCACAAAATGCTCACTTCTGTAAAATGAAGATAGTTGCTGATTTTGATAAATGTGCTAGGATTTTGTGATGTATCATGAAACAATGCTACAAACTTGGTAATAATGACTAAGTTATGACACAGATATCATTTATGCATATATTCAGCAATTGCAAATAAAAATTTTAATGAGGAAAAGGAATATCGAAAATAATGAAATAATAAAAATCTTAGTGGAAAAATACGTAGTCGGTTATTCCTTTTTCTCAGAAATGGATTTCCACATAGTTATGCCTGAAAATATATAGAAAAATTTTAATTATCATTCAGCTCAGTCTAAATCTGCAAAGTATCATCAGCGTTTTTTAATGTACTGGCAAAACTCCACACACAGGGTTTCAGTGTCAATCTTTTGTCTCATCATCATGCTTCTTTCCCATGTGACGACACTGTTTGCGGGAGACCGAAAAGAGAGCTTGTCATTCGGAAAGCTGACAGGGTTCCTCTCGCATGATCAAAACCTTTTTCGGCAGCATTGTGATGTGTTGTGATGTAGCCAGTGCAGTATTTGTGTTTCGTAAACAAGTATAATCTGGAAACCCATGACTGAATTAGATGATGAAATACATGAGAGTAAAATAATATTGTTAACTATTAAGAACCCAGGCAGTAATTTGTCACTGCTGAATTATGCAGTGGTGTGTGGAATTTCTTTAAATCTAATGAAAGACTGACATTAAAAAGATTCGTCTTAGACTTTGCTGAAGTTTCATGAAGTTCCTTTGTCTTGTTTCATAGAAATGAATAACACTTCCACCAGGGAGAAAAACAGGATGACGTAAAACCGTGACATCAAATTTACTTAATTTCAAATAGTAATGACAAAAGAATACTTTTGGCCTGGACCACATTTGTGGTTAGGTGAGTAAAATTAATTTTTTCACAAAAGTGGTAATGTAAAACCAAGATTCAACTGTAAAATGGTTTTCCTCTAGTCAATTTTCCTAATCAAGAGCAAGAACATGTGAGATCTCGAGCAAAAAGTAATAGCGATTGCAGCGCATTATTCATCCTAATATTGCATTAAAGAAGTAACAAGTTAAGGGTTCATACTTTCTTCTGCAGCAAGTCACTCCAGTTGATGCAGTTGAAGAACGGGTGCCGCATGATTTCCCGAGCGTCGTCGATACCTCCTCCCAGCCTCAGCTTTGGGTTCTTCACCAGGAGGCCACCAAGCATGTCCCTTGCCTCTGCCGAAATGGTCTTCGGGAACTTGACCTTGAGATGGATTCAGAAAGAGAATTAGAAATTTAGAAATCATGGCTTCATTCCATTAAGCCCAATATAGCCTAAACACCTACATCGCTTTGCCCATCTGGTTCATCCAGAGAAGGTGTTTAGGTTTTGAAAAGGTCACCTTACATGGTGCAGCAGATCATGCGCATGATCTCATTGGAAACGATAACTCATGCATGATGGAATCCGCTGATGAAAATTTGCCTTACACACGGTGCATGATATCCTGAACATGCATGTGGCAGTGAATATCGTATACTGCTACCTGTGTGTAGTTGCGGTTTTGATATGCAACCAAACTGTGCAGATGTACAAGTCACCAGTAACACCAACCCTTAAATAACATAATACTTTCAGCTTCTACATTTCCGACTATATGTCCCCCAGGGCTCGATTAAATAAGTGCACACACAAATTTTATAATATATCTTATTATAATAAGATTTTTTTAGCTTCGAAGTAGTATCTACAGATTTCACACAACAAACATGGCCAGCGAGCACTGATCATGCAAGATAGCATGCATGCATGACGAGAAAAAATTAGAACATGTTCTGTTTCTCCCTTGAATGATCCCATCATTTTGGGAGATGTTTCCGATGAGATCATTATGCAAGATTAATGAAAACATTGCAATTCCAAACAGTTTTATTATTGAGAAGGGGGAGAAAAGAAGGTGGGGTGAACAGGAGAGGGTTGGAGGAAGGGATAGGGTAACAGAGAGGTAATAAGGAGGGGAGGGGAAGAGATGTATTCTGGTTGAAGGGGGACAATTGGGAGAGGAGGAAGAGGAAGATCCTCATGAGGTCATTTGAAAGTGGCATAGTGCGAGGGGGGAAATGCAAGAGGGGAGAGGAGGAAGTGTATAAAACTTGGTTGACAAAGTTGTCTGTTTTGGCGTGCACACACATTCCCAATTCTTCTAAAGTACCTAACCTCAGTCCCTTTTCTTGAATGTGTAGGGCCTAGAGATTAGCAATTTCAAGGATTGAATCGATCCTAATCCTATGGAGATCATATGATAAAAGAAAGGATTGAATCGATTTGATATCAAGCAATTTGTTGTGAAAGATCAAGTGATTTGATGTTACCTTAATTCCTCCACGGTTGAAGAGATGTGATAAATTATATAAATAACTATATGCAATCACTAACATTACCCTGAACGACTATAAAACATGTTTCCCTATAGTGTCGATCAACACGTGCAAATATCTAAGGGTGTTTGGATGCACTCTTTAGGCATCAGTCATAAGTACAATATTGCTGTTGAGTTAGTTTACTTCTGTCTTTGTATCAGCAGTAAAACTCGTGCTTTATTTAGCAGCTTTTTCATGAAACCTGTTTTTAATGTAGCTCATCGGTGGTAAAATCAGTCCTAGATGGCCCTAGACAACTGGCGGCCAAAATTTGAACATGGATTGATCAAATTGAATTAATGTTCGTTTAAGGCCAAATCAGAATCGTATTCAAATCCTGCATTAATAGCAGCTACTTTATGTAACATCTGTTTCAATATGAACACGAATTGGAGCGAATCGAATCACAATTGACAACTCGTGGCCAAAATCTGAACATTAATCAGATTTGTTACTGAATCGTAATCGTAGCTGGATTGAATCAGAAAAGAAATCAAAATAATCAGGAATCGTACTTAAACATTTGATGTACAAGTGAATCGAATTTGAATAGCCCCTCCCTAGTATCTAGTTTCTTCAAATGTTTTGAGACAGTCATCTCCAAGTAAAAAAGCCTCATCTCTTCCTCGCTTCCATTGAATCTTTCAAAATTAATTAATTGATAAAGTACAGTAAATCAGGATTGATCCAATGAAAGTTGTGCATCACATGTGTAAGAGGGGCTAATGGCAAATATTAGGAATTGTGTTTCTGCACCTTCAAATGGTCTAATATCTCAACTATTTCATTATTACTTTGTTTTTTGCATTCGTGAATTCTTGGGCACTAAGGAAAACACTTTTAAACAGCATAAAACTTTTGATACACTGAAACATCACCCCATTCAGATTCAAGGAAGGCTAAGGACAAACTAAATGATGATAGACGGTAATTAAATGTTAGGGATTGAATTCTAAAAATATCTAATTTGATTTACTGAAAAAACTTAAAAGTGCAAATGAATAGGAATGTGTCGTGTTGATGAAAGAATCAATGTCACGACGACAAGTTTCAAGCAACTTAATGTAATTTAAAATTTACAATATAATTATAGCTAAAATTCCTCAAATGGAATGACATATTAACTCACATCCTCCATTAAAATCAATGTGAAGAGCTGCTCATGGTCCCTGTTGTAGAACGGCAGGCGGCCACACATCATTTCATACATTACAACACCTATACCCCACCAGTCAACAGCCATACCATAGTCATTATCTTCTAAAACCTATTTGTAGAAGGAAAAATGGGAATAAGACAGCAGTCCAATAGATAAAACAGTTATCTTAGTATGAAAAAGTAGCATCTCTACCACCTGTTTTTGTTCAGATAATCTTGTATCAGTTAAATGGCATTTTGTCAATGGTAACAGAATTAATACATATGTGGTATAGAGATATGGATGTTGGGATCCATCTTCAAGTGAAATGGACAGAAATTCTACAATATCCTGTGTAACAAGTGAGGAATTTTGGATGACTAAAGATGATCCCTTAACAAAATGAAGTTCAGAAAGACACTCAAGGAATTAATCATGCCCAAAGAAAGCAGCAATGATCAAGTCAAAATCAAACTCATGGTCATTTGCTTTTATATGGGTAATGTATTGTACATAAGTAATTATACTCCATGCCAAGTACAAGCACTATCATGTCAAGTGTCACATAATAAAAACATTTCATCATGAGTTGATTTCTTCCTATTCCTTATGCTTTACATGCATTCTTTGGACATTGTAAAACTCATTTTGGGAATAATTTGTGAGACATTAATGATATGGTTTATTATCTAACATTATTCTTGCAGTGTCGAGCACTAACAATTTATGATTACTGAAATTAGTGCTTCATCAATGAAGTCAGACAGTGAATTTGTGGGTGTTGGACTAAAATATTTGGAAATTCATATTTGATTCATAAAATGATAAATATTTTTGTTTTTACACCAAATTTATTAATGTTGTTGCCACCAATGTGACAAACGTAGTTGTACCTGAAAAGATTTGGTAGAATATTACTTAGCATGCATAGCAGTGAAGTCTGACAAATTGGTTTTTTTGAGGAAGTATCATGTTTGATGAAATATAAGTTAAGCATTTGTATTAGTTTAATAATAAAATCATTCATTCTTTTACTTTGCAATAACATCTGATTAGAAAACAAAGAATAATCTACATCAAGTTTCACATATCATAATCTAAGTGAAATGATAGGTATAGAGTCATTGGCAATTTGTTCAATAATATTTTAATAGATTTAGTGAGTATATTTCCTAAATATAATACTAAAGATATTGAAGGTGTTTTAATTAGCCCTATGAGCAATCCAAGACAACATATACAAGATTTTTGAACGTCAAACCTGTACATGAATAGGTAGGAAGGAGGCTGAATAGTCATTTTTTAATGTATCATCTGAAATTTTAGAGAAAAAATTACAATGGGAGTCAATATCAAATACTTAAATTATTTAATTAATACATTATATTACCTCGGGAGCGAGATATTCAGGTGTTCCACAAAAAGTTTTAGTTGTTCTTCCGTATGTGATATCCTCCTTACAGAGACCAAAGTCAGCAATTTTGATATGCCCATCCTTATCCAGGAGGAGGTTCTCAAGCTACAGTGGAGAAAACAGAAAAGAATTACTCCTTACAGCATAGTAGTGATATTTAATTTTGTTTTTTGGATTGGATAGGTCAGTCATTTAATTTAATGTGACTAGTAAGCACATTTTAAGTTTAATAGTACTGTTATACAGGAGAACCTTCTTTTCAGTAGGAATTAAGTAAGAAGTCTCTCTACAAAAATAAAAATAGTAGATATGAAAGTGTCTCATTATGGTAATTCAATAGCTTTACATGATTTACCCTTAGTCGAAAGAATTTAAATAAATTGTGCAAAACCCCAAATATGGGCTTAGGGCAAAACTAGGATAAAGTTAATTCTTAGGTAAGTCATTTTCTTCATTTTAGTTTCATTTGAAAAGGACCAATGACCCAAAGAATATTTTCTAAGGTCTCATGTAATGTTTTACTTTGGCAGAGAGAGGACTGCTAGTCTTAGTTGAAATTCAGTGAAAATATAGATAAAATTTTCTAATTAAAATGCTAGATACATATTTATTCCAAATATATTCAACTAACTACAGTACAATACCATTGAAACCAAAGGATTGAAGGTACTAATTATGAGCCCTTTCTTTCTCTCAGTGACTTTATTTCCTTTCCACTACCATGACATCCATCATAACAATTACAGAAGAAATTAACTCCTCCAACAAAAGACCAAAAGAAATATATGATTGATTCCACATTCTTGAGCAAAATCAACAAAATAATTACAGACCCTGTAGAAAATTTTTGACTTAATGGATGCCTTAATGGTTTTTATATCAAGAAGCAGTTGTTACATTAGAATGGTATCAAGTGATAAGCTAGCAAGAACTCACTAATGAGGATCAGTATCATACACTCTCACCTTTGGAATCATTCTGATTACATCAAATGAAATGAATAAAATAATGATAAAAATGAAATAAAAATATTTTTTTGGAAAAGTCAACTTTACAAGGAAGAATATGATAGAAAGGTGTATCACTCTAAGCTGAAGGAAACTGCTGTATACTAAAATGACCCTAGCCATTGAAGAACCCTAAAAACCCCCTAAACAGATGTAAGATTTTAATTATGTAATACTTTATTTGAGAATATCAAATGAAAGCAATAGGGTCTGTGTTTGAAAATCCTCCTCAACTAGATTTCTCTTATAGCTATAGTTCTAGATGACATATTTGATAGGTTTACTGTTAAAAAATTATAATTACATTCAATATTTTTACTTTTAGAATGAGCTTCAATTTTGACTACAGAAAAATAACTCCTTTTGATATATACTGAATTGCCAAAAGTGTGGTGTCAGGGTTTGTATAACTACAAGGTAGTCAATAAGTGTTGAGTTTGGTTTCTTTTTACTTCTACAAACCCTGAGAAATTTGTGCTTTTTAAATTCTAGGGGCAGAAGATGACTGATGAAGGCTTTGTTAAGGCTCAATCTGAGAATTTGTCTGCTGTGGATGTCTACATGGTGACTGAGTTTCTGTAGAAGAGTGACTTCAATGTTGGCACAGAAGTATGAGGAACGAAAACAAATGTATGTATACATATATATCTCTGTAAAATCACACTGATAAGATATTTTTATGTTAATAAAGTGCCATTCTAATTAAATATCATAAATAATTAGAAGATTGCTAATCCAGAGTATGCCGAACCTGAAATGTTTGGAAGTTAAGATACTTCTGGTGTTTAGATCTTATTAGGCCATATGGCTGAATAAGTTATAGTAATTCATTGCATAAAGTACTGTGCTCAATCAGGTGCAAAGTAATGTTCAAAAAACTATGATTTTATTTTAGGTATCATGCCATTTATTCAACATTAAAATATTTAATTGAAAAAGTTTTTTATTTATCACTGATGAACCACCAATAGAATAAAGAGAATGCAGATGAAACTACCTGCAAATAAAAAATAAAGCACTTTATAATATATAATCTGACAAGAACATCTATCTTTATTACGCAGCTATTTCCTGGCCCTTAAAACAAACTTTTTCTGTGCACAAATCGGCCTACATATATGGGCTGATGGTATAAAAGCTTCCTACGATTTATTGCATGTGATTTCATGCTGCCATCTTTCTACTTTCTCCGAAAACTGTGTTATGGCAGTTTAACTTCCTCTATGGGTGCTGATGAAACCACCTAGTCCAGCTCATTGTTGCTAGTTCCATGTAAAATACTCCTTTTAGATATTCCAATGTAATATGTGGTCTATTGTAGGCAACTGTTTTATCAATGTGTATAGTAAGGTCCCAGTATTGTTTTTACATATCATTTTCCATTAGGTTTGATTATTCTTATTAACTCCTCAAATGAACAGAGTGGATATATCCATCAATGCAAGCCAAATTCAAATCAAATTTCAAATTTGGGTTTCAAATAATATTGTTATAATAGTAAAAAAATAAAATGTATTTGAAAAAGTTAAGAATTTTACATTACTTCCCCAAAAGGGTAGAGTTTAATCATAATTCCCCAAAAGGGTAGAGTTTAATCAAAATTAATTCCCCACACAAGGGGTAACCCTCCTTACCTTGAGATCTCTATAGATGATTCCCTTACCATGGAGGTAACCTAATGCGGAAATGATTTCTGCACCATAAAAGCGTGTCCTTTCTTCAGAGAATACTCTCTCTCGAGATAAGTGGAAAAACAATTCACCACCGTTAACATATTCCATTACAAAACACAACCGGTCAGCTGTCTGAAATGAATACTTCAGGGCCTGGAAAAAAAGTGACATTGCAATTAATCTATTGTTTACTTATGTAACTTTAGCAGTACACTGCTCACACTTTTTACTCCGTGAAGACTTGGACAAATGTAATAAGGAGTACCGAAAAGTAGCCAGAGAAACACCTTGCATTTATTTCACTAGGAAAATTAAGTTTATTTTCAACCTGTTTTGCTACACTGTAGCAGTCTCAGGAAAGTGGCAAAAAAAATAGAATGAACTCCCACACATGTATACAAGGCCGTTTGTTGGTGAGTGAGGGGAAAAAGGAGGGGGAGGGAGGGTGGGGAGGAAGGGACGGAATGGTGAGGTGAGCATGAGGGGGTTCGGAGGCAGTGGACACCAGCAGAAAGGAATTGGCAGAGATGGAAGGGTCGAGGATTTCTTGGGAGCAACCAAGGGATATCTACTATTAAGACTAAAAATTATGGATACCAGAGTTTAAATTTAAGTTACAATAAAACGGTCCAATCAATGTCAACATAACAAATTTTAGCTTGTTTTATACTGTTATAGAAAAAAATGTTAAAGCCTTCTTTTAACATGCTAATAAGGCATAAACAAATAGAGCATTAATTTTTTTGCATTTCAGCATAAACCCAAAAGTTTACACCTGTGTCAATTCAAAGTAGAGATAAAAATTGACACCAATCTTTAATATTTCTGGATTAATCCTTTATAAAAATGCTTACCAAATGTTATGCTTTTTAAATTAATAAAAAAGAGGTTGTGGTAAAAAATGTAATACAACTTTTTGTTGTCATTAGGTGACTGCCCACCAAGTTTGCACCATTGTTAAGCTTGTCCTTATTGAATTAATAAAGATAATAATAATATGTAATGCTAATATGATTAGTTTGGGGACAGATTTATTACTGATTTTTGCAGATTGGGAAATTTACAGACTAGGCAATCAGCGGAGTGGTGTTGAAACAGTTAATGTTGGGTGGAAACAAAGATGGGCAAGAAAGGGAAGTAAAATGCTTGGTGGGCATATGGCATGGAAGGAGGTCACGGCATCACTGCATCCACAAAACCAACTTCATCTTCAGTTCCTAGTGTCTTCCAAAGCTTTGTCAACACATTCTGATAACACACTAATAATAGTGGCCCAGTAAAATTTTCCATCACATTGTAAAAATATTATTCAGTAAATCACTCCGTCCCAAAATAAATGAAATGTGGGAATAATTATAACGGAAGAATTCAGTAGAGAAAGAAAGACAGATACAAAATAAAGAAAAAGGAATTCAACATTTTTTAAAGTTATCAATAAGTTAAAAGTTTTATTTTATTTATTAAGTTCTTAAATCGTGATGTTGAAAGTATTAATAAATTCAACATTACAGTATTTATGGTTTTTGGTGAAAAATTTTGTTTAAAATGCAGTAGCTAGCTAGCACTGCTGTCACTAAAAACAATGATCCTCCTCGAATCCCAATTCTCACATTTCATGGATAAAATGAAGGAGATGGCGGTGGCTGATACTTTGTGAAATTCCAATTCGGGATAAGGGAATGAAGACTTTGCATATTCCACAGAAACTGTTTATGTGGAATTTGCAAAGTATTCTTTTCATATCATTCCCAGATAAGCTTTGCAGCCATGTTGCCTTTTGATTACATATTTACATTAGTTAAACAGGGCAAGAGTGAGAGAGCACAAAGTACCACTCGATCATTACTTCACTTGCACATTAGATTATGCATTTTGTGAATGCACAAAATAAATAAATACTGAATACTTTTGGATCAATTATGCAAACTTACAATGAGGAAAGGGTGACTCGTATTCTGAAGAACTCTCTTCTCGGTGAGAGTGTGGGCTACCTCATCCTTCTGAATAATCACCTCCTTCTTCAGGATCTTGATTGCGTACAGGCGCCCAGTTGCTTTTTCACGGCACAGAACAACTTTTCCAAATGTCCCTTTCCCCAAAACTTTGAGGAATTCAAAGTTTTCTAGGGTCTTGAGTAAAAGAATAAAGATCGAGTTCAGTAACCAATCGTGTACTGAGTAAAAACTTTTTCACCTTATAAGGAACTATACATACAAGTTTAGCCATGTCATAAATATTAGAATGAAAGGTAAAAACTTCCAATGCTTTCATGCCATATTTAACTAGAATGTTCATTAGACTATTACAATGTTTTAAGCAAATGCACAATAATGCATAGCGCAGAAGAAAAATATCTTAACACTCTCACAGGGTCTACTGGCAGCATATTTAAAAACTCACTAGAGCATCCATTGATCACTAGGACATGCCCCTTGACAAGTCAAAAAATTGTTGATAACATTTATTATATTTGAAGTAATATTTTGAAATTATGAGTCATGTATTTTATTTGTACACAAACTTTTCCTGGAACATGCAGAACTCTTAATATTAATGTTTCAAATAAAAAAAGGAGTGCTTAGTTACGTAGCTACCAAGCCACACCCCCAATGGAATCCACTTATTGCCACTTGAAATAACCAGTCAGGTTATGTTTAAAGTGTAAAGCTACAAACAAACTCATTTCACATCACTACAAAACATTTTTATAACTTAAAGGTAAGACATACTAACATTTTAATATTTTTAAATATGCAGTAACCTATAACCAGTGAGTAATATTAATCATCATCAATTCAACTCAATCAACATCAAATAATGATCATCATCTACAGTCAGAAGTTAAAATAGGAAAAATTGCGAAAATCACAGTTGAAACAGAATTATAATTATTATGATGAACAACTTGTTTTGAAATTATTAAATACTTTAACCAACAAGTTACAGAACAATAAAACTTTTTTGGTCAAAGGTTTGTACTTGAAAATGTAAATTAATGAAGTGATCAATCTTTTGAGCTGATGGTGTTGCATTTTCATGACTCACACATGAGTTACCTAAATGGGACATGTGGGATATCACAATGTTCATTGTAGATGCGAATACAAGGTAACAGATACTTACAACTTTCCTCTTGCCGGAGGACTTGCTGGAGGAAGTGCCCTGCACTGAGAACTTGGCGCTGAGCTCCTCTATAGTGGCCACGTCGTAGCACTCTCCATCACCATGACCCTCACTACCACTCATCTCCATGTCCTCCTCTCCGATGCCACTTTCACTCAGCTCGGCATCCAAACGGTTTGCCACACATCTGATGGCGTGCACCCACTCCTCCCTATTGGAAATAACACAGAATATCATAGTTTAAATTACATTAATAGTAACTACCATACAGGGGTGTGTTATATGTGTGTGTGTATATATATATATATGTATGTCTACTTCAGGAAAACTCAGACGAGCAGCAAACACGAACACACATACTCATAAATATTAACACTTAATAAAGAAAGACTCACATAATAAAGAAGAAATATTTCGGGGCTTGCTTGCCCCTTTGCCAGTCTGGGAGAATTGGCTGATGAAGAATGATATGCACGGTGTGCTGTATTAGGAAGTAGGGGAGGACGTCACACGTGTGTTCATGTTTGCTGCTAGTCTGAGTTTTCCTGAAGTGTGTGTGTGTGTATACATACATATATATATATAATGTGTAGAAGATAGACAGGAGATGGACAGGAACACACAGAGAAAGAATGGCACAGTTAAAACTTAAGCAATATTTTGAGCATTTCAGCTCGTCTTCAAGCTTTGAGGTAGACTGGCTGCTTCATTGTTTTCACCTATGTATATATACATATATATATGTATTATATATATTATTATATATATTATATATATTA
>WURS02000011.1:11048326-11065162 GCA_011762765.2 Rhinocypha anisoptera | reverse complement strand
TAGTGCCGATATGACCACTCATAATAACCAGAGGAACTCCCTATGTTTTAACACATGGACCAACCAAAGCAAAATGATCACTCACTATAGCAATACTCTTGTTATAAGCCATACTCGCCATAGCGGACTTATACTGTATAGTAACCCTATACATAGCTATGAAACATTACACTATTTCTCGTAATTTGACCAGAATTGTTAAAATGGAAAAAATCATACCATGAACATCATAAAGCTCCAATATATGGCCACTGTCTGCACCATCAACAACAACTAAAACTTGTTTTTCTTGTCCCTCAATGACCACCAAAGTGAAATCCATGATTATTCCTCTATCGAATATCTTCAAGCACAACCAGGTGAGGCAGCAGTAAAGAAGCAATTTTTTATCACACAAACAGAAGATGAAGCTAAAAAAGTTAAAAAAAACAGACAAACAAAAAAACACATTTCAATCACATTTCCAAGCACAACTGTCAACCATATATATGCTACACGTTTAATGCTAAGGATAATGAAACATTAGAGCACTAACCTGTTATCCGAGTAAGCCAACACTTTTTCTACCTTTGCCTGATCATTGTCAACTGAACAAACAACTCTTTCACATAACTCATTCTTCCTATAAACATAAAGCTCAGATTTCCCTCCAATGATAATATCAAATGACTGATCAGGTCTATGAAAAAAGCAGAAACTAAAGACCTACCATAAAGAAAATCAGTGAATGTGATATATTAAACATAAAACTTAAAACAAAATGCATTACAAACATGTGTAAATATGTACAAATTAGCATACCTCACAGTCCAGGTTTAAGTAGCATTCTAATTTAATATTATCACAGTCATCAGTCACCGTCTGTGGAATGATCGCTCTGAAAAGTTTAGCAAAATAATAATTATTAAGAATGAAACTAGACCAATTCAATCATGGCAGTGAAATATTGCACCATTCTCCACTCAACTATTTCAAGGCTTACACATAAAATACAAATTTCTTTAGAAAAGTTATGCAATCAATGGCAACATGGTGAAAATAGGGGGAAAAAAATGGCCTGAGTAACTCCAAAAGAGCTATTCTTCCCTAATACCTAAGCATGTATGTGATTTAACCTCCTGGGAAAGCACTTATATATATATACTGAGAAGTCTAAAGGATAAATATCACACATGGATGCCTTTTTATTATTCAATAAATTAATGACGGGAAATGTGTCACTCACTCACTGAAACTCAAGCCACTTGCCTATTCTATTTGGTTCTATTAGAGCATAACTCTCAAGTTAAACCCCAAAGGAACACTAAATGACCATTGACAAAATATATCTTACATAATAAAACTTTATTAACAAAATCAAATAGTAGACAAGCTTTTTTAAATGATTATAAATTAATTGAATATTCACTACACAATCCATGATAATGGATTATTTTTTCAATTTATATTCAGTTTATAAGTTGAGTTAATTTCACCTTCATAGAAAATTGAGTATTTAAACATAAAAAAATATACACGTGGGTGGTCTGAAAAGTTTCTGACCAAACAAATATACAAGACATTTTTTCTGAAATTTTTTTTTATTTTTCAACATAGTCTCCTTGTAACTCTACACACTTCTCCCAGCGATGCTCCCATCTCTGCAACCCATCCAAAAAGTACTCTGCCTTTTTCTCTGCAAAATAATTGTTCACGAAAGTGATTGCCTTTTCATTTGACGAAAATCTCTGTCCTCGAGTGCAAATTTTAGATGAGGGAACCAAAAAAAGTCGCTTGGGGCTAGATCTGGTGAGTAAAGCAGATGGCCAAGCAGTTCAAACCATAATTCATAGATTTTCGCCATGGCAACCGCTGAGATGTTGCATTGTCTTGGTGAAAGAGGATTTTCTTTTTCTGCAAATGTGGCCGTTTTTCCGCAAGTTCTGCCTTCAGCTTGTCAAGTAATGATGTGTAGTATGCTCCTGTAATAGTTTTTCCTTTTTGAAGATAATCGATTTCAATAACTCCATGACTATCCCAAAAAAACAGTTGCCATCACTTTCCCAGTCGTTAAACAGTTTTTGCTTTTTTTGGAGCCCCCTGTGCAGTCCACTGTTCGGACTGTATTTTTGTTTCGGGCATAAAATGGTGTATCCAAATTTCATTTACAGTAATTAATCGGCGCCAAAACTCGGATTTATTGTGCCTAAACTGCACCAACAGAGAGTTGGAAATGCTCATTTGAACACGATTTTGGTCTAACATTAGCAAACGCCGCACCCAACGCACAGAGAGCTTTCTCATGCCTAAAAGTTGATTTGATGTGTGACAAACACATTCTTTTGACATGTTCAAAACCTCTGCTATCTCTCTCACTTTAATTCACAACATCAGAGTCGTTACAAAGCAAAACTAATACTACTATGAAATCACTCCAAAATTGGTTACAGGAAAACCTGATGGTCATAAATGTCCAAAAAACTGTATGCCTAAATTTTAGCAAAGAGCAAATACCACCGGTACAATTTTGTGATGTCAACTTATCATTTGTAGATAATGTAAAATTTCTTGGAGTTGTAATTGAACCATCTCTAAAATGGTCCTCACACACCAATTCATTGATATCTAAATTAAGTAAAACACTTTATCAGCTAAGATATCTAAGTCTTAGCACAAGCTTTAATATTCTTAGAATGCTCTATTTTTCAAACTTTCCATAATAGTATATGGCCTTATATTAGGGGGGGGATCGAACCATAGTAAAAAAATTTTTAAATTACAAAAGCAGACCATTGGGGCTCTCTTCAAGTTACCATTCAGGGAATCTTGTAGACCATATTTTTCTATTTCTCAAATAATGCCCCTACCTTCTTTATACGTATATATATGAGCTTATACTGTTTGTGAAAAAAATGAACTTATATGAATTAAACTGTGACATTCACCAACATCATACCAGATCAAAATTGGATCAAAATATTCAACCAAGATCTACCAGCTTAAATAATGATGGTCCCTATCACAAAGGAGCCAAATTACACAATTCACTCCCTCAAAATATTAAGGGTATAAGTTCAGTTGATAAATTTAAGAAAATAATTTTTAAAAATTTACTCAAAAAACCCCTGTACTCAACTGATGAATTTTACCTACTCTGCAAGGAAAAACATTTGTGAAGGTCTTTGTTCAATAATACCAGTTTTTTAACTATAAAATTGTACTAATGTACTGAATTATTAATGTAGTATTCATATTTTGTGTATAGATGATTTTTGTTTTTTTGTGTATTGACCTGACGAAGCTATGCAATTGTAATTTCCTACAGTGAATAAAAAATTATTATTATTATGATAGGAATTAGTTAAGGAATCAATGTGAAGACCTTATCATATGTATTGAGTGAGTTACCCTGATGATGATGGCCGAGTCAGTTGTTGAAATGTTGGTGCCTCATATCACACTTACCCAGTTGAAGACCTGAGAGGAATTTATTTGGTTCTTATGAATATTTAGCTCATGGTGGGAATTATTTCCCATAAACTATCAGACCCTAAAGCTTAATTCACAAGTTCCACATCATTAGATTTCTTTAATCTATTATTCATCCTTCTAAATTAAAGGACTAGCCTAGGGGACAGTTTAGAATGGAACTGGCTACAATTTTGTTATGTAACTGCTTTTTCTGTGTGGATATCTAAATGAAAATCTTATGTGAAGTCTATCTTTCTTCTTTCTGTTATTTTTTATAAAAATTGTTCTGAATTGTGTTAACCCTTTTGCCCTGGAGCCGTAAATAGTCCCTGCACATGAGTGTGTGACAAAATAAAGGAAAAATGACCAAAAAAAAGGTCTGTACTGGGAAGATGACTCTGAATGCCTGATATATCGGTCATTTGGTCAAAAGGGTTGTGTACCTCAGGTTTTATTTGTTCTCTGACCATGCTGTAGGTAATGCATTTTGACTGATTGAACAATAAGGATTATTTTTCCATTAATAACTATCCAAGGCCCTTAAATGCATGAAGATGGTACTAACCACCTCGAAAGGTATATTTTTAAGACATTCAGAATGATACTTTTAATTTGGAGAACTGGTGGACTACTCAAATAAGATAAAATTATATCTTTTCATACATTCAATAGAGTAAAAATATCTAATACATAGATTAAAATCTTTATAAAATTCACTGAGGAGGTCATCCATCACCTGGTGGAATTCCATAGTGAAACAAATAGAGGTTATTACTTACATTTATATATTTCCACAGAACATGAGGAAATATTCCTTAAAATTTCCATGAACATGTTCTATGGAAATATTTACAAGTAACAATCTCTATATGTTTCAAATCTCTGTTTAGTTTATTGATTCCAGGTTAAAGCATTTGACTGACATTGAAGTTCTTGACATTGACGAAACTTTAAAATGTAATATCCACATAAACTATATACTCATTAAATTGGTACCTTTGACTGGTCTTTGACCTAGAATTGAGTCACAATGATGTAGACATTGCCATCCATTGTCCCCATTCCATTGTACAGAATTATGACATCTTTAGCTTGGGTGGTCACTTAATATAAGTTTAAAATTTAAAAATGAACAAATAGTACCATCATCAGAAAATATCCATGCAAAAAATCTATCTGTTATGTTAAAAATTCTTCCACTTACTATGATATTATATAAACAATGAATTTAACAAAATTTAAAAGTGGTTTAAGATATATTTACAATCTCCTGTGTGAAATATTGGGTAGTGACAATAAGTTGGAAATTATGAAACAAGTTACCAGCACTATGTCCCGGATTAGCTGCATTCTTCAAGAACATGAAACGAGGGATTGGCCTAATAGGCTAACAAAAAAGAAGCAGTGACGAAAGGAGGGTTTTGACTATTGTGATAGGACATTGTCTTTAAAAATTTATGGTAATTATAATACTTCTCTGGAAAAACTATTATAGAAAGGGGAATACTTAATTAATTATAGAAACAATCTAGTAAATAAAAGAAAAATAATTTTCCTGTTAAGAAATTATTCAAGAAAAGAAAATTATGCTCAAAAGGTTCAAAAATTTGTTTTCTAAAATCAAAGGGTATGGCTAGAGGTTATTGGCAGGTGTCACCATGTTTAAGAGAACACATTGCCTGGACTGGATTGTTATTTTGGATATCTGTTTGATTGTTTCTGCTTATTGTGGAGTTTACTCTGATTGCTCATTTCTTTAAATGATATTTACATTATATATATATAATTTATATTATATAATTTCCAGTTATATTAGTTAGTTATATTTTCTTTCCTCAGTAATATTACATAATTTCCATGATGAGTGAGATGGTTGTACCATATTTATGTCGTATCAAATTTGGTTAAAATTCATTCAAAAACATAATTGAACCAACCTACAGAAGTGAATGTTTAAGTGCACTTATTGGTGTGAGATAAAAATTAGTTTTTTTTTGTAGAACAGCAAAGATTTTTGTGTTATATTTATTATCACTGGAAAAATAATTGAGATAGGCACATACAATTTTGTGGAGGGCAATTGCATTGATGAGAAAAAGGATATGAGTCATTTCCACATAGCTTCATGATTTACCAATAATAAGTTTTATGAAACTTCTGAATAGATAATATAATACATTGATAAAGGCTATGTGTTTCTTTGGGTTTTCCAATCAAGTAGGTTGGGTTTTTTTATCCAAAAAATTTCAACCACGAGGATGGATACACACTTTCCTTGACTTGGAAAAGATTCATTCAAACGAATTAAGAGACAGGCAATTAGAATGCTCGAGGAGGGCCTGACACTAATGCATCCAATCCCTAGGTCAGCAAACAATACAGATAAAAAGCAGCCAACTATAATGGATATCACTTTGACTTGAAGCCACCTCCAGGAGTGGGTGAGAAACTATTCTCAAATTAACAAAAGCAACCTACATGATGGGAATTTCTGGAAATACATGGTGTCTTTATCAAATAGACCTTAGAATAATTTCAACTGACTCTACAGGGAGAACGTATACAGGAAGATGAAGAGATTTGAGAACCTAATGAAGAAGAAAGACAATCTTCTCTTCCTTGGTGCTTCTTCAACATTGCAGAAACTGGGGCACATTACCACCCTATGTTATGCTCAAACACTATCTTTGGACAAAGGCTATGAAGAAAACTTTATTACGAGAGAGCATCTTGCTTCTTTGAGAGCGAGTGCACATCTGATATGAGCTGGATTGTCTTTTGAAAGAACTATACTGCCTGCATCTGGAGTGAATCTTCATCTGGAATAAGGTGGATTGGGAGACTATAGATGAGATAATAAACATCTTGTCCAACAAAACTTACACTTCCTCAAAGGAGACGCAGACAAGGAAGTTCCAGAAACTCCACCAGACTGATCACTCCTGGTCTTGAAAAGGACTGCATGCTGATCAATTTGGCAGGTCAGGTATTAAGCAAAGATGCCTGTTCCATCCTAAGAACTTTGCCCTATCACCACTAAAGAAATACCAGATGCCATCTGAAACTACCAAAAAATCTAGCCTATAAGATATGGGAGGAGGTCATTCAGGTCTTCCAAAAGGTTAAGCCAACCAAGCCAAATATCATCACAGCAGAATGTAAGACCAAGGTGGAAATGTGCAATAATAGGGAACTTCTTATCCTAACAGCTGATAACGGGAATACTATGGTGATTATAAATAAAGTGAATTATGACACAAAGTTAGTATGTACCTCATTGAATGACAGCACCTCAATGCGATTGAAGAGTGACCACCCCCAAGATGGAAAGACTCATCAATGTGAAACTCAAGTAATCATCCATTCCAACAGAAGCCAAATGGAAACTGTTTCCACTTCCAGGCAAACCAAAACATCTCTACAGATTTCCTAAGGTGCACAAAAAAGGAAGTAACCAAAACTGGCAGCATCCCATCACTAATTTTACTGAGGAGGTGGTTGAAGAAAATGGTTGCCTCCCCTTTCTGGATGTTTTGGTGAACAGGAGACCAGATGGCAAGATGACCTCTGGGACGAGGCCTGAGTCAGGCAGTCGGTGGGAAATACTCATAGGTGAAGGGGTGCCTCTGGATCTCGCTAGATGACCTCTTGTGGTCATCATCGATTTTGAGGGAACATTAAGAGTTGGTGAGGGGGAAAAAAAGGGATTTTACCAGACTATATGGACAGCAGTGGAAATAATAAAAAGTCCAAAAAACTTCAACTTTGAGGATGGATATACACTCGCCTCAATGTGGAAAAGAGTAATTTGAACACACGACGCGGTAGGCATCAAGGTGCTTGAGGAGAACCGGATGCCATTGCAGTCAATCAAGGCTCTTAAGACCAGCCAATAATACATACAAATAGCAACCAACTATAACGAATATCTCTTTGACCTGGAGATGCCTCCAGAAGTAGCTGAAAAACTGGTGTCATCTTAAAAAAATAAAAGCAACCTATCCAACAGGAATTTCTACATGGATGCTTTATCAAATAGAAGTAAATACATGGATTCTTTATCAAATAGAAATATTAGAAGGTTTAAGATTAATATCATGCATTCACCATGTGACAGGGATAATTATCATTACCATATTTTTCCATGTTTCTCATTTAGTAGAGATTGAAGTGTCTAAGAATTCCTATTCTATCACATTTAAATTAAGCTAATTTAAAATAAAAACTTATTCCTTGATATGGATGTTAAAATTGCAGAATTTAATGCTGTAATTCAGCTGAATTTACGACAAGTCAAACAAATTCGAAAGCACTATGACTAATATAATCATACACTCACTCTCAAGGATATCCATTTGGTTAAATTAAATCATAAAACTTTACCTTACATAAGCTTTGAAGTCACTGTTTAAACCTTGGACAATAAAAATGCACATTAACTTGTACATTTATTTATTAGGTAAAATTACAATGGCCACGGATCACATTGCTGAGTACAATCAATTTTTTCACACTACATTCAAGTGTATAAATAAAATTAGGTTGCCTATGCCAGTCATTTGGAAAGAACACATTTGATCCACTGCTCATAAACTGCAACTAAATCTCCATTTGAGTCATTGGTACATATATGAGATATGCTGACCGAAAGAGTTAAGTCCTTTTGAAATAGGCTGGCATATGCTTGATTTCTGTGACATGGACAGAGAAGCCAAAAAGTAATTATGTTTTACTACAGCACATTAACTTAAGTGTTAGTTTTCAGTGGCCATTGCTCTGAACAAATTCATTTAATTTGCAAAAAATTGTTAATTGAAGTTATTTCAATATTAATGTGTAAACATTGAAGCCTCTCTGTCCATATCAAAACACAGAAGAATGTTTACCCTATATTTAAAGTACAGGGCACCATTAGTATTTATATAAAGCACATCGTACTTTTGTTGGTAGTTAGAATTCTATCAATATAATAATAATGCCAGATAAGGTATTGTTATGGTTATTATTTTCATAAGTATCATTATTTCAAAGATTTAGACCCAGCCATACACTTACAATATACAGCTAGAAGGACAATGTCCACTAAGAATAACTCTGCTAAGGGTCTGACAAATGGTGCATAGCTCATGACAAATATGCATACCTTGACTAATAATAGCAATGGAGGAGGAATGTGTACCAACAAGATGCTGTCTCAAAAAACTTCAAATGTCCCACCCACACACATTTATCATGACCACTAGACACCAGATTTCTTATGATCTACAAACACAGAAAATTCACGGGTTACAACAGATTCAATACTAAGACACTTTCATATTGGCAGAAATGTAAGATAACAGAGAGAGAAATGTTATGCACCTACCTGTACAATATCAGAAGGATATCCAGTGCACCCCCACTTCAAGCTGCAATAAGAGCAAGCTTTTCACTTCTAGAAAAGTGATATTTTTTCCATTTTTTGTTTTTAACAGCCACCAGTCACGTAATTAGTAATAAAAGAATATGCTTGACTTCTTGAAACAGTTTGCATGTAGGTTGCAAAGAAACTTAAAAATTATGGATTTCCCTCCAATTTCCACAGTTTTGGCTCACATGTGCAACTAAGTCATGCCTATGATAAGTGAAGAATAGAAAGAAAAACTTTCTTTATCTCATTTGAATGAAACTTTACTAATGGCCCAAAAGGCAGTGGAAGGTCACTTCTCCAAGTTCAAACAGCTACATCAAAATATAATGTAAGAAAATAATATAGCTCATGTTATTGGTAGCAAGCTTTTGAGTGGGATCATATTTTGCTACAAATTTTGCAAGCAGTAGCTGCTACTGGAAATGATTGTGCTTCTCTTCTCATTTTTATGTAAGATTTTTTTGGCTTAACATGTCCATGTGAACAGATGGTGAAAAAGGGGCATAGAGATTCATTATATTATGGAGCGGGATGATATTTCACATTTCTGCAGCATTATATAAACCAACTTTGTACAAAAACTTCAACATATACAAACTATTGAGAGTACCCCTTAAGAGGAACACTGCTGTTTTGAATGTTTCCACCACCATCTCCTTCACCTTCATGCAAAAATACTATTAAAGGCAGCAGGAGGGAATTTGCCCGTTTTCACCTAATCATCATTCGCCTGGGAAGGATCCATTTCCACGTAAAATACCCTTTTTTTTGCTCTGTTGTATTTCCATTCTGACTTGATGCAAAGTAAGACCGAAAGCAGTAGAATAGAAACCTTTCAGAGGGGAGGAATGGCTGAGAGGCGCCACAGTCATACCATGGGCGCACAGTCTCTGTTGAAACCCAACATTTCCCAACATGTGAAAGGAGGGCATGCCGTCAACTTTGTCCGCAGTGTCAACTCAAATCCATATGGACAAGTTGGTCTCACGTCCAGACTTAGAAAAATGATGGGCCACAGAATAAAATCTTGTACATTTTATGTATATATATATATGTTTATGTATATATGTGTTTGTATAAGTGCTGGACAAGGGGATTTTTTCAAAGGCATCCTTCCCTCTCCCATTCCATGCAACCTCTTTTCAACATGACCACCACAATGGCTGTCAAAATGTCCAATTTGGTGATTAGATTCCTATTCTAGTGGGAGAGGGTGTTACATCGACAAAGAGGCATTACGAAACAAACACACACTATTTTTTTTTACAAGTGGACTTGTACTCAAACACATTTCAGGGCATGAGGGAAGCCAAGTGACACGCTTGTGGGATATGAATGGCGATTTAATGTTGAGGGACAGTTTTGTTCTGGACTGAGGAAGGAGAAAGAGAAGGAAGGATGCTGCTGGAGACACTGCTGGTGCCGTTGACTGCTGCCGTGGCATGGAAGGATTCTTCGTCACCTCGCCTCTACATCCCATCACTCACTCCATCCTTCTCTTTTAGCTAAAATTAATTCCACACTACTCCTTGGCTTCAAAGTATTTGTAGGTGGGGTTCTCATACCCATTGATCTGCATGTTGGCAACATGGCGCTCCTCAGGGGTTGCTGCTTGGTCAACTTCCACAAAACCCTGTGGATTGAGAGAGGGGAGGAACAGTGTTTAGCCACAAAGAGTGTAGATAAATAAATCACAGAGAAGGAAAAAGTAATGACAGGATTGAATACTTAATTGACTAAGAGCCAATCTAATTCATAAAATACTGTATAATCTGTTACATTGTTAAATAATTAGCTGTTTTAAGTCAACTCATTAAAATAAAGTATGCATAAATACATAAGAGTAAGTAATTTATTTTTAACTCTTCTCTGACTCTAAATATATATGTACTGTACAAATATACCCACCTATATTTCTGAAGGTTACCACCTGTATTTTAAATAGTAGATTCATGTATTCATTCTTTTTTGAGAGTTTTAAGACTACTCCTGATGATTAGATGTATTATTTAGGATTTGAATTCCCAAAAAAAAAGGACAATCAACTTTTTACAAATAAAACAATATGAATATGTGTTATATGCTATAATAATAAAAAGTACTAAACACTAATGAGTATATCATAAAACTTGCACTTGTGAGCTATATGAGTTAGGATCAGTGCACAGCACTTCTATGCAATGTAATTTCAGAATTGTTGATGGTGAAACTGATGTCATTATGAATATCAAATTGAGCTCGAACCAGTTAAAGTTGTTTAGGAGTCGACAAGAAGAAATGAAGTGAAAGTTGTGCAGACATAAGATCATGCTCATTCATGGTCCTAATAAAGGCAATATCCAATGATAAGAAGTTGCATATTGATAATCAGATAAATATGTGAGAAATTTAACAGAACTTTATGAGAAACTAATAATATAGCAAAGGATAGAGCTAATAGGGTTCATACTGTATAATTTATAGTTTTGAGACAAATTTTGAAAAAAATAAAAATAATTGAATAGAAGGAGCAGAAATGCAGTATTTTTATTCACATAATTTACAATGTAAAAATGTAATTTTGTCATATGTAGTTAGTTTAATTTTTCATGCTTATGTGGTCAGGTTACTGAAAATATCATCAGAATAATCTTCCAACTTCCAGGCACTCTTTAACAATAGTAAAATGGTTCATGACTACCTTAACAAATGGCGTATTGACAACTCTCTCAACCTAAATATTGATAATCCCAAATATTATATTGTTGCAATATGAAAAAACCTGAGAGATTGAAATCCACCATGAAAGATATTCCTCAAGTACATGGGGTTAATTATTTTGGCATCAATACTGACTACTCTCTTTCTTTAGTTACTCGCTATAATGCTCTAGGGTATAAACTTATTGTTACTTCTGTCTGCTTTCTGATTCCATCTATTTACCCTACTTTATCTGCTGATGTTCCTCTGACTATTTATTTTGGTATTTATTATCCTCTCAAGGTTTTTGGTATTCTTCTCTGGGGATCCACCTCTTCTCCTCTAACAATATTCAGAATTCAGAAGAGAGTCATTTATCTAAAGGCCCAAACTGATACTTATCTCCCATTCTGTCCATTTTTTAATAATAAAATAACCAACCCTTTTCGTGTGTATATGTAACGTCAGTACTGTTGCACACCAAAAGAAATTGTGATTACATCCTAAATTCATGTACAAACAAGTACTTAACCAGAAGACATGGTGATCTACATCAGTCCTTCATGTGGACCAGAAAAAATACTGTTGGGTAAAAAAAATGAGACTTCATCTTTTAATTAAACTACCAAATGAAAGGTATCAAAAAACTAATTTTTAATATGAATTAAAAAATAAAGTGATAGTGTTCTTGAAATTCTTACTTAGATTATTCTGTAAATAACGTTCTAAATGCTATTTTTACTTGACCCTTTCCAATGATTTGTATGTTTTACTTGAAATTGTCTTTTAAAGTAGCCAGTTTCAAATTGTACAACCACATTAGTAAATGTTTAAAAGTAATTCAGAATGCATTTCTTCAGTTTTATTTTCATTGTTTGAATGTTTATACTCTCTTTGTATTTTGACTTATCTTATATCCTAAACTCCATTGTCTGAAGTTAAACCTTTGAAGAGAAAAAAGTTATTACTATCATTAATCAGATGAACAATCTTTCTTCCAAGGTAAAGCCCTCAATTCACCTCATGCAGCCACACATTCCCCCTGGTATTTTATGAAATTGCCACTTTTAATTAATTCATTTATGTAATTTCACAGAAGAGCTTAATTTATAATATTATTTGAGGTTTTTTATTAGCCCTGTTTAATAAAAAATATATTATGGATTAACAAATAATTCTGCACTCCATATTTACATTCCTTGATAATATTTTCTGATTAATTTGATACAAAAAAGTACAGAAATATTTTAAATGATAACCGCAAATCAGAGACAGCTGAGGGAAATGATGAGAGTGGGTCAGAAAATATTTCCCAAAATTCAGCAGGTGGAATACATTCATCAAACTTGGGTGGTTGCTGAGCCTTCCCAAATGGCACTAGAAAGGGGGGCCCCATTCCGGAACAATAATAAAGTGTGGCCATTTGAACCTTTCTTATAAAAGGTTCAAATGGGGAGAGAGACTTAGAGAGGGTAGGAAGGTCATATGTGCAAATTCATATTTTTCTCACTCGCCCGACAAAATGTAAATATACATATTCTGCACCCAAGTGGCTAGTTCCTGTAGCAGATGATTTTTCTTTTCCCCTTTGAGTGACATAATGTGCAGTGCACCTATGAAAAACGAATTCCCCATATAATGAAGTGACAAAATTTCAGTCCCTCAGATTTCACTTTCACCCTCAGAGGTTTTACTGCACATTATTATAATTTCATGCACTAAAGATTCTGCATTACTATCAGTGTTCCTGAGGAAAGATATGTTTCAGATGTGTAGCTGATGAACCTAACAGATAACTTTAATGCACATTAAATATTGATTATTTCAGCCATAGGAACACAAAAGTAACACAATCATATGCCTACTGAAAGCTGGTAGTTTGCTGTCCCGCGCAATGGATGAGAGTTGATTTCTATTGAGCCCACTTTGTAACTATTCAAGTTACACATGTAAATTCAAACTACCCAGATACAATATTTTGTTGCAGTGAAATTGTGAATCTGAAAACTTAAGATGGAATTAGCATAGTTAAAGTTAGCTCAGAAAAAAATTGTATACATTAAGATTATTTTTTTACTCAAGACAATCAATTAATCAGTGTATTAGTCAAATGGCTGACATGATGACCCACATAAGTTTTCTAAATCTAAAGCTATGACTGCAATTATCAGTTACATAAAGTCTTATCAGTCTTAAAGAACTCATATTTGTACTTATTTTTGAATGCTTTGAAGTATTTCTCTTAGTTGTTTTTGAGACATAAATAAAATTGTCCTGTTCCTAATGATCCATTAAAACATTCGTTATAAACAACAGTTTTATCCCTCATGCAAATATTATCCCCTGACCACAAAGGATGGAATTTTCCATTTCAGGGCCTTACTGAGGTGCAAAAGCTTGCATGTGTATTTTTATTTCCATTTAGGCCCAAATGTGCACACCACTGATCAACTTACGAGAGTGCTGTTGTTACCCGGGCCATCAGCTGATTTTAGAGCTGCTTTCTCTGCTTGTGTCCATGGACAACATTTTGTTTATGCATTGAATTTTTAAAAGCAGTTCTGGCAAACTCAAACTATATTAGTTCAGAAATGAATTTCCAGCATTTTGGCGAGATTTAACTATTTTTGATTAAATTATATCATTATTATGAACAGCATTCTTGCACAAAGTGCTGAAACCATTCCAATGGGTAATTGGGGATTTTCATAGACAGGGACTTACTAGTAGAACCATTGCAATGTTTTTCTTTGCATGCTATAAATTAATTATAATATAGGGTTTTCTTTAACGCTTCCTTGAAATGTGTTCATTTGGGTAATCAGGTTTTTCTTAGAATAATATTTCATGGCAGAGTAAATGCTTGTTATACTTTTAGTTAGGTATAAATGTTCCTTAAAGTGTTGTGTTGTCCTTCTCCCTAGAGGTTTCTATTGAAATGCACATTTGTACATAATTATGGATTTCTTGTAAAAACTCTTTTAGCAAAATTTTTCATAGCTTCTCTTTGCCGACTTTGCCTCAGCTCTTCAATTTATGTTCTACAAATATCTTACAGTTTTGGGGCATTCAGAGCATAACCAGTTATTTATATTTTCAACAACTGAAAATATGTCGAAGAGACATCAGCAAGAGAATAAAAGACTAGGTAACATTGGAAATTTTAACAGTGAGGATGAAAAGTTATTTTTTGTGATTCTATGCTTGATACTTCACCAACTCATGCTCCTGTTGAATAATGCCTGCTGTTGTTGAATAACTATCTGAGTTGAGAAAATGTGACCTTATACTGAGTGTGAAATATTATAATGAATCATATTATATTAGTAAATAATAATACTGAAGTCTTTGACCTAAAGATGCCTGCTGAAAAGGCAGGAGAAATGATTGTCAATCGGATATAACATACCACATGGTGGAAACCTGGAAGACATGCAACCTTAGTCATCCATATGATGTGAAAACCTTTGCACCAATAATAATATTCTTTGTTCATTCGTGGTCTAGCATCAGTTATGATGAATGTTGTCAATACAAATAAAAATATATTTAAAAATAAATTTAAAAATACAAATACATGATACAGACTTTGTGAAAAGACTGGTATAAACTTGGTGTTTAGGAACTGATACTGGAGAAATCCCAGTAAAATGTGGGGAATATAAAAGCCTAGTGATTAACCATTCTCTAAGTCTTTTCGAAATTTGTTCTTACCAACATTGTTGGCTGATTTTGTCACCATGTTGTAGTACTTGAGATTCATACTTTCAGATTTTTGGGTACTGGCTAGCCTAAGTCAAGGAATATCCAGATTGTATTTAGCCCTAGCGCTGTAATCATGTACATCAGCCCTTGTGGAGCAACCATATTTTCCTTAACTGACAAGAGAGAATAAAATACATATAAACTACACACTTTCATAAGTTTAGGGTTAACAAAGAGTGGTCTACAATGGCCTAGAGGACCTGAGTTTGACAGAACTCCCACCAACTTTTTTGGATTAAAAATAACAATTTTGCATCTGAGGACTGACTCCAGAGTCTAATACCATTCAAACGATGGGAGTGGAAAAATGAATATTATGCATTAATAAGATTTTTTTTCACATGTATAGTTTTAGTTCCCTGAGCAAACACAGTGCTCTATCCAGTTTTTTTCTAACACACAAAATATGACTACTCTATGGTCTTCTATACCATTCTATAGCCTTCCATTTCCAAGAGTCTTATATTCAAGATCTACATTCATTTTAATGATAGAATTTCATTTAAAAAGTGTACATAAATGAACAGTGATTCACAAAAAAATCATTTCATTTGTTATACTTATGGATTTTTAAATGAAAATTTCTGTTGCAAATCCAATGCATAAACAAATTTGACCTCAGAGGGACCACAAATGTGACAAGAGGGTTGAGGACACATCTTCCCCAGTTGCCATGAAAAGGGTGTGATGCCCCACTGAATATGGTTCAAGAGGGAAGATTCATATGCCAGGGAACTTATTCTATTTGACCCATACAGCAAGGTGACTGCACACTTAGATACAGGAAATGTTTTCCATTGTAATGCAATACAAAAGGATTAATATTGCAATACCAGAGTTCATTGATTATCAATGAACTTATAAGAAATATGGAATTACAAACTCAATCAATATGAATACAAGAATATGAGAACGTACCTGATTGTGAGGTGAGCGAGCGTTTCTCCTGCGCAGAACAGCAAAACCCACAACAACTGCAGCTATGAGGGCAATCCCAGCAAATGCAAGAGTGAAATAAACACTCTTGTTCCCCCTGTGATATACCTCTCGTCTCACAGAGTAAGTCTGAAAATTAAAAATAAGGATTTCTTAAGAACATAAAAGGGTTTGCAAAATGCCTATAATGAAAGTTAATCTTGCTAATACTATAGTTTCATAAATGTCTCACTTATAACTTTGAACAATTATTCAAACCATCAATATATTACGCATTCAAAAAATAAAAATAACAAGGGGTACAAAATTGTACTTTACATGACAATGCTTTGTTCATTCCATTTCATACTTTTGTTGAAGAAAGCCAGTTTTAATAATTTTAAAGGCAATTTTAGTAAATGATTATCTTTATTTATGCATCTGTATTTTTACTTTACCTCTAGTATGAGTTGTTTTTTAAGTATAGCAATTAGTTTCTAATACACATGATATACTAACTAATTACAGATACCACAGCCCCAATACTAGAACATGCAAAGATATTCATCAGAACTTCATAAGGACTTGTAATACTGCACATGGCCCCAATTCTAGGG
>WURS02000011.1:11035672-11048226 GCA_011762765.2 Rhinocypha anisoptera | reverse complement strand
ATGCAGGAGGGAGATGAGATGGGGAGGGAGTGTAGGATATTGGTTAAGTGGGACGGAGGGGTTGTAAAAATCGGGCATTTTTTGCATCTCTTTTTGTGTCCTGTGTCTCTGTACGTTGCACTTGTGTTCGAACCAATATATATATATATACACACATGTTCAAATAACAGAAAATAAAGAAAGAGAACATATAAAAGAACGAACAAAAAGTGTGGTAGAAATATTTGACGGAAACTGACAAATTCATATGAGAAAAAGTTTTGTCATCAGCCCGGACTCCACCACAACTAACGCCATCTCTTGGCGGGAAATCGAAACCACTCTAGCAAGAGCTGAAATACTTGACAATGTGTGAGGAGAGAGTTCTCGGTGGTGTAACTGCTTAAAGCTCACCGAAACGGATATTGGGGAAGTTCGTTGTTCAAATCCCGGCTGAGGACAAAACTTTTTCTCATATGATTTTGTCAGTTTCCATCAAATACTTCTACCACACTTTGTGTTCGTCCTTTTATGTGTTCTCTTTCCTTATTTCCTGTTATTCGAATGTCTATTCTCACCATATGGCGGTTATTTATGTATTCATGCGTGTGTGTGTGTATATATATATATATATATATATACACACACGTTTATACTCTAATCACTGATTGTGATTATGTATACATATAATTTATTTATATATTATATGCGTTAATAGGAAAAAGTCTAATATTTGAAACCTAAATATATTAGTCAGACAGTACAAGTAAGGATAATGGGCGGAGAATCATAACGGTTTTTGTGAGGCGGAAGAGCTGTCCGTTAATACTCATGTAAATTAATTAATATGCAGAGAACATAGTAAGGGTCAATACAGGAGACGGAAGCAGCATTAATTTTTTCGTAGGGTTAATTCAATCGTTCATTAAAGTATTCAGATATGCGGACGACCAAGCGATGTAAGCGTAGGATCTGCAGTTCTAACTGAAATATTTGATTGTACAGTGCGAGGCTTACCGAGGGAAATTTATTCCTAAGATAACGAAATTAATGAGATTCTTCAACAATAATAGACCAACTCATTCAAAAATTAATAAGATCTAATATTAGAGTAGGTAAGTCAACATTTTTCAGTATACAGAAATAAAGTATTCCAGATCTAAGAAGAAAAACCGCTTCAGTTAAGAAAGCGCTCACAAGGTTTGTAGAATTGGTGAGAGGTAAAGATTATTAAAATTGTTAAGATGGATATTAGAACTATTTGGCGTGGAAACCTATGCAATGTGAAAGGAAGAAAATCGCAGCATAGATTCATTGAAGAAGTTAATGTGGAGAAGACTGTATAATGTAAATCGGAGAGAAAGAAAGGGAAATGGGCATGGAAGGAGAGGATAGAAATTTGCCAGATAAAGCAAGAATAAAGCAGAAGTGATGATGGAAACTCTGAGAGTATTAGCAAGTAAGATATTGGGGAAAGGTGATAGAGAACGATAGATGAGAAGGCATGTTATAGATAGCATGAAGAGTGGCAGAAGGTACAGAGTATTATGCAAAGTACTATTATCTTTACAGAACATGTATACACTCAATTCTGAAATTATAGTTCCTCGAAACTGATAATTATTTGTAGAAGCTATTACTATCATCCATCAGAAACCTACCTTTGGCTGGTAGAACATCTAGAGCTGTTCAAATATGTGTCACGCCAAGAAAAATACCAATTTTCAAATTTCATTTCAAAATAAATAATATTTTTGAGCTATTTATTTCAAAGGAATTTCTCTAGCACTTTTACCATCCTACGCTGAACGGTTTTTCTAAATACTAAACGCATAGTCTATATAACCTTCCTTTCGTGAAATACTAAATTCCTACCTTTCTTTAGTAAACTGCATCAGCAATATGGTCATCGAAAGTCATAAAACTCCTTAATGAGGTATACAAGGTATTTTGAGTTCTAATAATTACTGTTTCTATCTTCCAAACTGTGACATTTGTCGTTAATGAGGAATTTTTCTCAAGTGTCTGGGACCCTTTCGGAGGTATTAATATACCTCAGGGTAATTTCGTCCCACGCGCAGTTTTACAAGGGTGAATTCTTTCGCGAGATGAAATATCTCCACCCAATTTTGAACTAAATATAGTATTGTATATGTAAATCTAAGGAAAACCAAATCGCCCTTATGCTATCTTAATTGCAGTTGAAATAAGCTAGTGGGTTTGTAATAAGTTAATAAGATGATACTATCAGGTAAATCTTATTTCTAAAGTTAATGGAAAAATATTATCAGTATCCACGGAAAATAAAATATATTGGTAAAAGTGAGCGACGTTTGTCTGTTACCGTGCGCATATTACAGCAAGAAGGTAAAAATATTGGATATAAATATTGAAGGACTGAATTTTTTTACATTTTTCGTATATTTATAACGTTGACCATTGTGAAATGTTCTTCTTATTCATAATAACCTTAAAGGATAGTAACTGTGTTTATTATATGACTTTTTATGGTCTAGATATTTGAAATTTCTTGATATGCTTATGACGTATCTAAGACAAATTTGATAGCAAAAATCTTAATTTAATCCCTCGATTGAATTTGTTCTTAAAAAATATTTACAAAATTCTAAAGTGCATATTCTAAAAAAATTCTTAACTGTAAGAACTCTCTCCATCTTTAGATTTTGGTAAGTTAAGAACCATGCTAATATTTTATACATTGCTCTTGGTGAATGTTATAAATCACAGCCTAACATGAAATAATCGATAAAAAATTTTTTAACTATTATACATAACGAAGCGTATCTATTGAAAGAAGCAGGTAATTTACATAGATATGCTAAAAGGTTTTCCGGGTTACGACGCCTTTGAAATCAGGCTTTACGGGAGGGTAGATTACCATGAATTTCCCGTTTAATTATTCCATTACGAAATTTTGATTTAAATTAAATAATAAAAGCAAGTTTCCGATATGTATAGCAAGTATGGATATAACAGTTCGCCTGTTTTTAAGAAAATGCTCCTTTCATCGACCGTAATCGGGCGACTAAGGCGTTGGCGTTTCTCGTTTGGCTGGATTTAAAGAATTTCAGAATAAATAAACCATTATTGGCTAGTTGCAATAAAAGTCCTTACATTCATTGGAAATATAGACATGGCTCACATACGGAATAATATCGACCACCTTCCGTTTAAGGAAATTTCAGCCACCATTTATGAAAAAACACGTAACTAAAGGGAACATTGAGCATGATTATTTCCGGAGTTCCACGCATTTAATTACACTGGTCAACAGAAAAAACATTTTTCCTATCCTAGACATGTTGTTGGGTAATCCTAGAGGTTTTTTTTGTGCTGAATCCGAATCTGGGCTTAGATTTTTTCTACTACGTTTAGTTTTCTTAGGACAACCGGATAAATTGGGGGTTCAAGCGGGTTTTCTAAAAATAAATTGTGAATTTAAAAAATGTTAAATAAATGGGTACTTACTTAGGATTTTCTCACATATTTAGCATCTGGCAAGTCCCTTATCAGTGGTCCAGCAGTAATCTGCTAACATACTGCTGAACTTTCCTTGGTACCGTTTTTCCATGTGCAAAATATCCTGGTGGAAGCTCTCACCGTGTCCATCACTAACGGCGCCAAGGTTTGGTGGAAACAAGTCCAGGTGTGAGTCGAGGAAGAGAATTTTTAAAGACATATTGCAGCCCAATTTTTGGTACGATTTAATTAGATTAGCCACCAGATCGCGAGAATTTTCAGCCATGATATTTCCTATAAAATTTTCAACTGCATTTTTTAATGCTTTCCACGCGCTTTTTTCCGTTGAACTCAATTGCTGTTAAAATTCCGAATCCATCAACACTTCCTTAATCTATGGCCCAATAAAAATTCCTTCTTTGATCTTTGTCTCACTGATTTTAGGGTACTTTTGTTTCAAATAAGTATAACAAGCACCATTTTTGTCCATCGCTTTCACAAAATTTTTAAATGTCCTAATTTAATATGTAGAGGTGGCAAAATAATATTTTTCGGATCCACCATAGGTTGAAAAAGGAAATTTTTGGATCCAGGAACGATTGCTTTTCGTTCTGGCCAATCTTTTTTCAAGTAATGATTTTTTCTGACTCTGCTATCCTACTCGCAGATGAAGCAAAAATATTTCGTGTAGCCACGCTGTAAGCCTAGTAAAATTGCAATTACTTTTAAGTCGCCACAAATTTTATACTTATATTTTTCGAATTTTTTCTAAAAGTAACTGCATATTCTCATAAGCATGTTTCATATGAACTAACGACATCGAGGGGAGTTATTTCCATTATGTAAGAGAAAAGCCTTTAAACTGACCTTGGAGGAATCATTGAACAAACGCCAATCATCTGTGTTGTATTCAAAATTAAGAGTATCCATAACAGAGAGAACGTCATTGCAAAAAATTAAAGTTATTTTATTGAGAAAAAAATAATTTAAATTCGTCATTGCGAGATCGATAAATAGAAATCTTTGCATTTGGGTCCAGCAATTTCCAACCCTTTAATCGTGGTCCTAAGATTTCACTCTGCTTTTTGAACAAATTTAAATCGCGCTCTAGATCATTTAAATTCTCTTGCGTTATTAAATGAGGTCTATTAGATGTACTCGGTCCGAAATTTGGGTGCTTCGAGTTTACGAATCCTTCAAACTCACATTCTTGATTACTTTCTGAATCTTCTCATTTTCCGGTGGTTCCGGCACAGGTAAATTTTCGGAGTGAGGGACCGGTCTTATCGCTGATTCCAGGTTGTTTGGATATTTTACTGTGTGTTTTGACTTCGGTGTAATTCCTTTAATTTTTGTTAAACAAAAACAACAGTCTGAAAAATGATCCTTAGATACCCACCGAATCATGGGGACGGTAAATTTCATATGACGTTTTCCCTCAGTCCAACCAGTGAGAAGCCTTACAGAGGTGCTACACATCACATAAGGCACCCATCCTTTATCCTGGTCACCCAACGGACAGTCAAAATAAAGTTTATAACATTGTCTCAAAAAGGTAGTAATGTTCCGCCTTTGAGCCTTGAAAGTAATTTCACCGCACACGTAACAAAATCCATCGGGGTGGTTCACGCACTGTCTAGGAGTGATGAAATCTAAGCCACTTCACAACGATTAGAATTTAATAAGCTGCAATTTCCTGCGAGCAACAAAATTCTAAAACCGTCTTCAGGGAAAAAACAAACGTCTTCACGCGCCGACAGTCACATACTGATGTGAAGTGGCAGCTGATTCAGCATTGCTTTGAACAAAAAGATAGGATAGTGCAAGTTTAAACATGTCTTAACAGGATAGGAAGGCATGACATGGGGACAACATGCTTTGACAGGAAAGTTTAATTTTCACCTGCTCATACTATGACGATATAAATGAAATAAATTACTACGTTAGTTATAGCAAAAACATGCATTCAGCTTTCCTAAGGAAACTAGACGTGATAGAAATAATCTAAGCACAGATTCGGAATCAGCACGAAAAATACGTCTAAGTTCACCCAACAACGTCTCTGGGACAAAATCTTTGTTGACCAGTGTTAACATAATGCAGTCCCCAATTCTACTAGTATCATAACGGGTTGAAAATAAACACAAATACAAAGATGAGTCATTGTTGAAGGACATTTAGAGGTGGAGATGGCTACTACACTAAGTGGTCTCAGATGTCGAAACACCGACGCGTCACGACCTTCGGTTTTCATTTAGGTTCACCAGGAACGCGTCATCATGTAAAAACAAATGAAGCGTCGGAAGATGAAAGAAATGAGGAAAGAAAACCAAGAGCTACAAAGTAAATGCAATGTAGAAGCAAAAAATAATAAATACTATAGTTTGACTAATACGGAATCACATTCATATAAAATACAAAAATTCAAAGCACAAATAATCTCCAATAGGCATGAAGAAATGTTTTTCGAAAAAATAGCCAGGAGGACGCCAAGCCTGTTTTCATTGGTTGATGTTATTTTGAATGCAACCAGTATTCAGGACCCAATTATGAGAAAGATTGCAAAGTAAAATCGTCGTAATATCTTGATACCTATGGCTTTAAAATTAGCAAAAATCTTTATCTTTCGTTTATTTATTCGCAATAAAAATCTATATCTCTAATCCCTTAGTGTCGAAACACTTCAAAGTCGGATAGATATTGCTATCTTACTACCAAGAAAATGTTTGAAACCAAGGTCCAAATTATTTAATGTACTAATATACTTCTATGTTCATTATTTCGCCATTTTCTTCAATAATATAAAAGTAAGAGAGTCCAACCCCATAATGCATCTATACATTATATTTAACTCTTTGACCCAGTTTTATAGCATATTTACAGCAATTCATCCATCCATCCTCGTGTTGAAATTTTTTTACTCAAACGGAGCGAGTACAATACGGTTATTGGCAAAGTTCCTCATCTCATAAGCAGCTAGTTTGCTTACTTAACGGTGCTAGTTTTTATACTCGTATATAGGATTGAATTTTCAAAGTATTACACGAGGCGAAACTAGGTTCTCCGGAAAAAAATTGATATTTCTGTACTAGTTACACTCCATTAATTGAGAGAGTTGGATCAATGGATAGAATATTTTCTGTATTTTTTTGTCATATAGAATACCTACTGACAATTTTTAACAATATAACTAATGACATACTATAAAATAATATTTCCGGTCGTCAAGAGTAATTACAATAATAAGTCGTTCAATTGCGTATGGTGAGCCGGTAGTACATTAATTGATAAGTGATTATAATTTTCTCCAGTTTTCTCATTCGATATAGTCACTACGATCTATCATAGCATCTGCAAAATTCAACACTTGAACTTTCTCAATTGGTTGTAATGATCTTTGTACATCCCACTTAATAAATTTATTGCATGGCCACTATTTTGATACAATGTATCATCTTCAGTTACACTGTTTCTTTGCAAATCATGGTAGCTCAATAAATGTTCAATAAACGCGAAATGTTAAAGTTGATTAATATTTCTTCCATTATGAAAAACTTTCACAAAGTAAAGCCCCTAGTAAAGTAAAATTTCCCTCTCTTTATTTCTTATTTATTTAATTCTTTCTATTTGAAGCTAATGTTTGCTAAAACAAGTAATAATGTTTACCAGCACTGCATAAAACGAATTGCACGTTTTAACTTCACCGACTTTTCTCACTGATTGATAGTTTACACTCCGTTTCATTCTTTATCCATACTTTTTCTCCCATTGTATTTTCGTCTTTGAATTCGGGTGGTAATTATACTTTCAAAGGAATGATCGACCCAGTTATGGCCTGGGTAACACGGCCGCTTGTTAACCCGAAGGTCGAGGGAATCAAGTGCTGTGTAAACGAGAACATGGGGCGAAAGGCAAAAGAACTTTGCGAAGCGGGTGAAATAAAATCTATCTAATAAAAAAAATAGCCCAGTCACACACGGCGCAATGCCCGTCGAGCATTTCAGGGGATCCACTGTCATTAGTAATTCATCCATTTCATTGAAGTAGGGATCGGGAAAGTTTACAAAAGACAAGCCGGATGTACGAATACTGAATTGGCCGTTATTGCAATATGTATGAGAGAACAAGATAGCCGCGGAGGAGACTGAGAAGCTGTAAAAAACCACGTATGAGGTGTACCTGAAGAGCATCTCTATTCTGATAGAAAAAACTTCTCTCACTCGGATGTATCATGTTCCGGGAAAACCAACTTGAAGGCCCTTTTTAAAACGAGCTGTTCCATAGAGAGGAAGAATTAACCGATGAAAAACCCCATGGTTATAACTCTGAAACGCGAAGTAATATTAAAATCCAGTTTAATTCATTTGATATAAGCAATGGCAGCAGGCGTCACTCGCTGGAAATATTTCACAATGATAATGAAATCATTTGCACACCGAGCCATGGCATAAATCATTTCATTATGGGCGGTCATGTTGATGGAGAAATTGGGATACAAAAAATTGCCACTTTACAAACCGGGGGTAACAGTATTAATAATTGAAGTGTTTTCCAAAATCGATAATTTTCCTTCACACCTCGATAGATGATTCTTAACTCTTCGATCTCGTCAGGAATATAACGTTTTGGTAGCGACGGAGGTGATTTTTCTTGAAGACGAACATAAAATGACATACTGCGGGGAGGAAAGGGTTTTTGCATGAGGTATGCAAGTGCATCAAGTATTCACTAACCCTGTAAAATTCGATAACGAAGATATAAATGGGGTCGAATGCATAAAAACGAATGGTAAACGCCTGAAAATGCCATGAATAAAAAAGAAAAGTGAAGCTGAATTCAGAAGTGGAAATTAGGACGAGAAGTAAATTTCTTGTAGTAATTTGAAGCATGAATTTCTTAAATCTACGAGGTCCGGTAGAACATATCACACAATATGCATTTACCTGTTACGCTCTAGACTGAATATCAGAATTAATGAAATGGGTTGTCTCGGGCGTAATGAATATTAATAAAAGGTGAATTACTGAATAGAATTAATGGATATTAATAAAAGGTGAATTACTGACTTCGTTCAGAGAATATTTTTTTTCTGTTCGCACAATTTGAGCGATCGCACAGCGAAGGACAATGGGCAAAGTGGACATGACTTTACTGAGTGCAAAGTCATTGAAACTTTGAAAAGTGTGCTTTGAATATAAGAAGTTGAAAGTATTTTTTACATAATACAGCAGAAGCTCGAGGAAGCACAAATTACATTTCGCGACTCATTTCATTAATTGGATGAATATTAAGTATTTTCTGCGGTTTTCACTAATTATTGAATTTCAAAATAGATACTTGAGGTCCTATGGTCTCCATTTAACAAGAATGTTCGAACACATTAAAGTCCACTGAATTCATATAGTGATATCCTTCTTACGAAAGATTACATAGCTCTTATAAAGTGACCCAATGGTTTCCCTTTAAAAAGAAATTAAATAACATCATCGTCATCGGAGTTCATATAGCGTTATCCTTCTTGCATAGTTCTAGGAATAAGACGCCATAATTATACGAAACGTGATGCCCACGATAGCTACAGCTATCTTACCTATTTTATGATCGTGATCCCTTCCAAGTACGGTGGAGCGTTCAGCAAATTGGTGCCGACCAGTTAAGGACAAGGACTTCAAACTGTGGGAGTAAACCTTGTTACGTAGATAAATTTCATGCTATGCAACCTTAGGTATGCCGAAAAAATTTGTCTAACTCCAGTTTCACCGAGGAAAGTAAGTACCCTCCATGTTCTTTAAAAAAGTAAATTTCGCACTTCATTAGATTGTCTTTCAAATGAACTCAAGCTTCGTGTATCAAACAAGTTCGTGGCTTCCAAAATAAAAAACACACAAAAACAGATTTGAATACTCTGGAGGTCGAACAATTGTTTCTAATGCTAAATACGTAAAAAAAACGAAATATATGAAGATTTAAGGTCCTCTAAAAACATAATTCGCGACGTTTAACACAATTACGTCAATTGTTACACGTGAGACGATAGCATCTATAAATTTTACTCGCCAAAAATGACGAAAAGTGTAAAAGCGCACATAATTAGCTCTTTAAGGGATCGTGGCGTCAATTACTGCTCTAAATGTTCTATGTTCTAAATAAACATCATAGAAAAAAAAATCCTCGAACCAAGTTTCCTGTAAATACACATATATGAAAGTGACTATGGTTAAAGAAGAAAGTCGAAAGAAGAAGTTATTATGGTTAAATTATAGTAATTTAACTTGTATCATTATGGACCAACTTTACGTGTTTATTGGAGATATAATTCTTTTAAATATATAAAATCATATCATAACTATCCTCAGAGAATTGAAAATTTTTAATACTTATGAAGAGTATTTTAATACTTACTTATGTCTAATCAAACATATTCTAATATTAAATGCAGAATTTTTGCAAATAAATATGTTACGACCCAAATGGAGCCTTAAAAATCGTAGATGCCTGTTATTTTAAATGTATGCTATGAAAAACAAGGTTATCACAAAATAATATCACTGTCCGGATAAAATAGGATTGAAAAAAAAAAAATATTAATGAACTAGTTGATACCTTGTTTACATTCAGTAATTAATCAGTTACACTTTCATTTATGAATTACTCACTACTATATGTTATCAATAGTTTTTCACTCATAAATCCTTTTAATATATCTAGAATATTGATTAGATTTTTAATTGACTATAACCCACTTATTTTATTCCAGATTTATAATGGCATTAAATAGCACTTCCAAAATATTACAATTTTCGTGTAATTTTATTATTAAATTTGGCGATATTCTAAATTTAATTAATTAGATGCAAGAAGTTAATACGTTTATGCATACTTGTAAATATTTCTGTATGCTATTTAACCCAAATTCAAAGTCAAAATAACTTGCAGATCCATTTTTTTAAATTATCACATTATTAACAATTTCTTAGGCAGAGTAAATCTCGTTTCAAGGTTTCTATGATTAAAATATGAAAAACCAAATTGGTATCTTATACGTCTTGATAAATACTTCCATAAGAATTTCGTCACTTTAGAAGGTTAATTCAGCAATAGCTGAAAATTATCGATGAGTTGGATACCTCAAACAATATCAGACTGGACAGTGGTATTACAGAAGCGTGATATTTACATTACGGTGACCACACAAATGCATAGTCTTCAATAATATGCGTAACAGCCACAATGTAACACAACATTGTGGCTGCAATGCGTTAGAGCCACAACCTACAACAACCAAGGTTGATTTCCAATCACTTTCTTCATTTCATTTTGTGAAGTGCATCCAGTTGCGTTCGGCATACATTTTATAGAGGATGCTCTCAGTTGACCTTATGACCTTTTTACCTAGAATTTTTCCTTCCAATACTTTCGTCGTGATGTCATTCTGCTTGAGTCCGATGAACTTTACTTTTCTCTCGCAAATGGATTCGGCCGTGCAGAAATAATGATTCTCGTTGCCCTAAGCATAAACTATTACGTATCGTTTCAAGAGCAGGGTATGGCATGCAGTAACTTGCAAAGCAAAATCCGATAGGTGACATAAAGGTACAAAATAACTTTTTTAAATCTATCAATAATGCGCATCAAATATCCCATTGGACCACTCTTATTCGTGCTCGCGATCACCGATGCCTTGGACCAAGAAAACTGTAAAAGAAGTGGAGCTATATAAAGTTCGATCCCTTCTGACGTTGGGCGTGCACGAGCCCAGGAGACTCCGAAGGAATCGAGATTGCGGCCGCTGCTTCGATTGAATCTGCTGCGGATCAAGGCGCATCCCATCTCCCCGCAGAGCGAGATTTAGGAGGGTTATCGACCACTCTCGTCCGTGATCAACCAACTTCACGCAAGGGTATAAAGCTTACAAGGAGAATTGCCAAGGTGTGGAGTAAACAAATATTCCTTCGGATGGAAATTGGACGGCCGGCTTACTAGAAAATTTTCCCAAAAAATTTGTCGTAGGCGAAGAACAAACTGTCTCACTAGACGTCTCAAGGTAGTGCAATAATTGATAAACGTATATACGATGGCTGCAACGTAATATTTTCATTGTAAACGAAAGTGTTTGCACTGCCTGTTTTGAGTATCCATGAATTCAAAAAGGCAACTGTCTTTTCGCTGTCGCTGAAGCCATTCGTCTCTGTCTGTATTTATCTCTGCAGCCTTTGATCTCATCACCTACTAGGAGTTGTCGCTTGTAATCGAAATTGGCTTCTATATTATTGAAAATTCAGTATCTACCTCCTGTCTTCTTCTCCAGGAACATGTTTCTTCGTTACTTTTCTAAGGGACTCGCTGTTTCTTATTACATGACCGACAATTTTGATTTTTCTAGATTGGACTGTTTGAAGAAGCGCATTCCTTTCATTGTCTTCTTCTGGGACTTATGGGTCAGTCGTTTTTCCCATGAAAAAAACTTGTTTTTGGCATTTTTCTCCATAATGGTATCTCTGCTACAATCAGTCAAAGTTTTAATCTCTATGCTCAAAGTCCACTCTTCAAAACCATATTTAATTACGCTTCATAGGAAGGCATAAAGAAATATTTTCCTAGCGTATACTGAGAGGTAATTATTGACTGGCATGCTGTGTTTCCTGTGGAGCACTTGTTCGACCAGTTCTATTCTTCTCCTCACACCCTTGAAAAATGTTATCTTAATTGTAATTTACTTGGCTAGGTTGTAGAATTCCTTCACTTGATCTACAACTGTTTTTTCAAACTTTTTATCAAGCTTTTACATTGCTTTAGTCTTATTTCATACAACTGCTTTTGTTTTTTTTTAAATTGACACATAATTCAAATCTCTTTAGTGCTTAAATGAAAGTCGACAGCAGTCAATAAGTACTGAAAATACTTGCCTGCAGTTTTTTTTATCTTATATATATATATTATATTAATTATATATTATAATAATAAAATATATATATACGAGGGCGGTATGATAAGTCAGTGACTTTTTGAATTTCCCTCGCAGTTACTCCAAATGCAACAGTGCTACCGTCAACTGTAATCTTTCAGTGGGCAACTGTCTAATTTTGAGTAAGCTA
>WURS02000011.1:11010278-11021466 GCA_011762765.2 Rhinocypha anisoptera | reverse complement strand
GGACCCGGGTTCGAGACGGGGTGACCACCCTCCGGACACCTCCAGCTAAACCCAAGCTAAGTGATTTTTCGGGTACCACATCATCATGGGAAACCACAGGCGGCACAGGGAAATGAACTGGCCCCTCTACCCTGATGTGTGACTTTCCACACACCGTGGGCTACACTAGGTGAGTTCTACCCTCACTTAACATACCAACCTTCGGGTTGATCACTGTGGTAAAAATTATAATACATTAATAATGTATAATTAATTAGTGTCATATAGATGATAAAGTATCCCTGTACTCCACAAACTTATTCAACATAATTACTTTACATCTGTAAGCCAAGGCAAAAAAGAGATTTTGAAAATGAAGTTGTAAACTATTTTTACAAATTATCTAATTGAATAATAAAAGTGGAATAAATAGGTACTTTTATCCACCAAAATGCTCATTACAGCTAGTTTTATCTGATATGAGTCCATATTTTATATATGGGCCCTGTCCTGTCAAAAAAAGAAGGCTAAACAGGAGTTGGGAGTGCCGGGCAAAGTACATAGTGATCAGAATTCTGAACTTAGTAGGGGATGTATGAGGGCTATTCAAAAGAGTTGATTAAAAATATTTTATTCCCAAAACTTATCATGTAAAAATATAAGTTTGGTAGTTCAATGTGCCATCCACATCTGGTACAGGTTTCATAAATTTGACTACAGCATTGCATCTTAAAACTATTATGTATATATATGTATGTTAATGCTTACACAGATGTCTGTATGTGTAACTGTGTGTAAATGTTGTATATAATGTTGATTTTTTGAGAGTTCATGACTTAGGATGGAAGTCTTTCTTATATTTCACTTGGTGGCTAACTTTGAACAAATATATACAGACTATTATTATGTATAGAAGAATACATTTTGTACCACAAATAAATGAGTACTGCCTTTTTTATTAAAGGGATTCGGCTTTAATGATAGGAAAATTTGGCCACCTCTATGTGATTCACCATACCCTATCATCAAGCAGAGGGACTAAGGATTGAATACATATTCTGTTGGGCAACTGAAGGCCATTAGTGAGTGAATATTTATTTAATTATGGCTAATACTATTGGAAAGAGGTGCGTAAATATGATTGATGAAACAATATTAGAGAGGTGTTTACATGAAATATTTCTTAACTACCTTCGTTGGTGTAAAATTACTGATTAAATAAATGATGTTATAAATGAAACAATCAATGCAGGATGTAAACTTTTGTATATAAGTGAAGGATTCATGAATTAGCAAAAAAATAACTTTACATTACCACTGCAATTTAAACATTTTTCTAGGGCTGTTTCCCACAATTCTTTGTATTGCATGGTAGGCAAACTTATTTATGGTATATATGCCAATGAAAAGTACTGTTTAATATAATAAGGTAAATGGTCAAATCAAACTTCTTAGTGCCATCAATTTTTGGCTATACCCTGTGTAAAGTTTAAAGTAAAGCCAAAGGGATTTTAAGAAATATTAAACATCAGAAAAAATGCACTAAGGAGTTCCTATTTTAGATATTTTTTATTATAAGGATAACTGACTACCTAATAGCATAAAATTGTTGCCTCAAATTACAATTTTTGTTTAATTTATTTTAACTGTTTAGCTAAGTCGATAAGGTTTGCGGCACAAATAAAGCCCAATATTTTCATCAGTTTAAAATAATTCTGGACTTCAGAGATTAAAGAGAAAGTGGTTTAAATCTCATCAAACATGAATTTTAAATGATCATAAATCTTTTACAAAGGTTGCATGATAATATTTTAAAGTGCTGTTTACTCTGTACCCATTTCCTTAGAATTGAGTTTTCAGAGTGGTTTCAATCTCTGTAGCAAATTTATTTCACAGTATTATTATATATAACATACTTTTCTAAGAGTTGTGGACAATATAAGACAGATAAGAAGTATTGGAAGTGAGAATCTATAGCAGAATTATGCAAATTAAATTAATAAACCAACCAACCTAAGGAGATATACTTTGAAGAGAAACAGGTTTACGGCTGGTAATGCCCAATTACTCAAACTAATTATATATGGCAGCAGTAACTGTCATCGGAGAATCTCTCAAACATATTTTTTGAGGTTAGGAAATAAAAAATAATAGTTTGGAGTCAAATCAGGTTGGTACTGAAGTAGTTTAAACCTCAATTCATTCACTTTTGCCATTCCAAAAACCAAGGTGTGAGCTGGTGCATTTTCATGTTGAAAGGGAACTTTTCCCACAAATAATAACATTTTTTAATCACAATGCCAAATGAGTGTAATAAGGCCTTGCATTTAAAAAATTAAGTGACCTGCTACCACTAGGTAAGAAGAATAACAATGCTGTGTTGGTGCAAATGTGGTTTTGGAAAACTTAAACATTCCTACAAGAGCATGGAACTTTCAAGAAAAGAAAGGTTGGACATAAAAAGCAAAATTTTAAAAATCTTCAATTAGAAAGATTTAACATAAAAAATGTTACATATGAAAGCCTAGAAACATTTCACAAAAAGATAGAATCCCAAAAGATTAAAGGAAAATACTCCTTAATGCTGGGTGTATGCATAAAAAAATTGTCATTCATAAATTGGCTGAAGAAAAATGGGTGAAAACAGCAATAAGTCAATTCCCAGGAGAATATGAAAACCTATTTCAGACAATGTAACAAACCAAGCATATCCTGGTCCAATTAATGAATAGGAAAAACTAATGATGCTTGAAATCAGGATACTGTAGAATGTCTAAAAACATTATAATATGTATTTTTATAACAAAAGATGTATAATTTGAAGTACTGGATATAGATTAATTTTCCAGAGAAAAACTATAAATTATCAAATATAATGTTACAAAAATATCAAGCTACTGTTTGGCTCACTATATAGATCACTCAATCGTATAGACAGTGCTTTGGTGTGCTGCAAAATAATGGTTGTAAAGCACTGATAAAAGCAAAGTATAATTTTGAGTTTGCTAATATTTATCCTTTTTACTAATTTCACTGGTAGAGCTGATAATTCTTGTTGATTTTAATACTGACTAGATCCCCAAGTATTTTAAAGAACTTTTGGTTATAATGGAAAATTATTTAAATAAAACTGGCACAAAACAAGTAAAAATCGGTCTTAAGCGGGAATTATTAGGGCTGAAAAAGAAATTATAATGTTCCTACTGCTCCTATAATAGTACAGGAAAAGTGAGAAAGTTTTCACCAACTTCAAGAATAGTTATTAAAACTCTTATTTACTCCACTACAACATATGATATCTTTATTTGCAACACAAACAAAAACAAGACAGCTTGGAAATTAATTAATGAAGAAGTTAATCATGCTCAGGATGAGTCACATTTTTCTTTTACTATGGAGGCAGTGGTTACTATTTTCTTAAGCTGTTGATAAAATTGTTTTTACCGTAACAGTGATTACTGACAGTATAAGACTATAATAAGAAAAATTAGAGCTATTGATGAACGATGGGAATTAAAATTTCCTTTTGGAATGAGAACTTAAAAATAAAATTAGTTAGCCCACAGTGCCATTTAAAGCCTCTAATTGTAATATTTAATTCTTTCCTTCAGTTATGAGTGTTCCCTGCAACTCCTAAGTACTCTGATGTCATTCCTTTATAAGAAAGTAGATAAGAATGACCTTGTCCCATTAACTAATGCCCCATTTCCATTGTACAAAACTGTAATTAACAACTAAATATCTGAATATTTGAATCTAACTACCTGTTTTCTAGTTCATATTCTTTGTTAAGTGAAATCCATCACAAGGTCTTTAAATGGAGTCTCATATCCAGACAAATTTACTGAACTGTAAATGTGTATTGAATAGATATTTTTGCTAAATAAAGATTATTATTATTAAATCCTGGCAACAGTAGGACTCAGTCTACTTGAGTGGTATCAAGGCAGTGGGACACAGATCTCAGTTCTCAACACAAGAACTTTGCTCAATAAAATTGGAGTAAATGGAAAGGTGGGAATAAGGAAACCAGCATTTAGACTAAGCATAGTAAGCACCAAAATATGTATATAGCAATGAAATGAAAAAAAAACGCCTATCCTACCTTGCATCATAAGTGAGCTTATTTCTTGAAATTCACTAACAAACAAAACATATACCTTGTTAGTTAACCATGGTATGCATAATCAACTGTTCAAAGTGTGCACTGCCTCATTGAGGACAGTGTTCACATCATATATTAAGATTTTTAAATATTATGGAACAAAGATTGTTGTCTCCTTATACAAAACAAGATTTGCTCAGATAATGCAGGATTTACTTGGATAATGCAGGAAGTTACTTGGCAGACCTTCGCAGTTAATCGCACTTCTTTAAATTCCCCCCAAGTTGGCAGCATACAGTGTGGTACCTGGGGAATCAGACTGATATGGGAAGTCAGTGTACCATGTGGAATTATTTATCCTTCAGCATGAGTATAGATTCTCAAACAGTACGGCTAATTGTCCCGCTATGTCAATATCACTGTCTATTCAATGTGGAGGCCTCTTGCACAGCAAAATATGTATAAAGAAATTGTCCAATCATCATGGCCTCCGTGTAGCTTTCTTGGGTGACGGGGTACATTCCCCAACCTCAATGAATTACAGACTATATTGTATTATGTGCTGATGCATTCCATTGCATTGCTTGGTGCCATATTGTTAAATCTCTCTCGGAATCATTCTGTGACTTGTTGTCAAACTTGGTTCCCCTTCATGACCATCTCCCTATAAGTGAAATTCTCAAATACAAACAATTTTTCTGCCCTCAGGAAACTCATTTCTAACTAAAACTTTGTAGCATAATGCCCTTTTCTCTACTGAGAATATGAGCTGCTGGAGTTATTCTCAGTAAACAAAGAAAAATTTATGTTCAAGATTCACAAGTTTCAGTGCTATATATTTTGGTTCATACTGTACATAAAACATTAGGATTGATGTGGTTAAGAAATTAAGAAAACATCAAACAGAAAGATTTTAAAGGAATAAAATATAAGCTAAGGTTTTTGAGATAACACAGAAGTACAGCAAATACTGAATAAATAGTAACAGGGAATTAAACACAGAAGGGAGGAGTGTAAGGGCAGCTGCAGCACTTGATAGATATTGGGTAGGATGGCAAAGACCAAAGAGCTAAAGAGTTATTCAGACCCATTACTTCTTATGGTTTCCAAGATCCAATTGCTTACTCAGATCAGGATAAAGTGAAGAAGAAGTACATATTTGAAATATGAGTGAATTGAAAAGGGAAAACTACAAAAACAAGAGTGGAGAGTTTTTGTCAGGAATAAAGAGGGAAGGTCAAGTATCTAAAAGAGACTCCAGGTGAAAATAATTACATGAAAACTACAAAAGATGTGTGTAAACATGAAAAATGAGGTATGTAGAAAAATATTAGTAACAAGGTATTTGGGTTACTAGGGTTCTTCCCTCTTAGGGTCCCTTCCAATGGAATGGTTTTCTCTAAACTGTCCCATTACCTTAATGTGTGTTTTATTAGTCTTCCCCTTCTTCTAGTAACTGTATTCTATAAACCTTTCTTTTCACAAGCTCTTCAGAGAACTTCTTCATTAGTCACTTCATTTATTCATTTAATTTTTCACATTCTTATTCAGCACTACCTTTACATTGCTTACATCTTTTTTTTCTCAGATTATGTCCATGTCCCACTTCCATGTAAAATTATGCTCCATATGTATGTTCATAGTGAACCTCTTCCCCATTTCTAGGCTAATATTATTTGTAGTAAGTAATTGTTGCTTCTGAAAGAACACTTTCCTTTCCCGGACAATTCTTCTTCTCATTTCCCTCTTTGTAGTAGTAGTATTTTTGTTTTATAGGGTGCTTAGACGGCTATGGTCATTTCGCACCTCTTCAACTCATAGAAAAAACCCATCTGGACAAGCACAACATGCCCTGGGCGGGATTCGAACCCGCGACCTTTGGGTTAGCCGGCCCTCTTTGTTCTTCCAGCATTGGTGATATTGCTTTCTAGGTGTCAGATGTACTCATCAAGCTTATTGTATAGAAGCTTTTGCATCTGTTTGATTTTTCTTTTTTGGCATAGGGACTTTCAAATAGAGTATTAACATTAGTTTTGGATAGGGATTTCTCTTCTTGTGCAATTACACATCAGGTGAAAGAGGTCACCAATGTACATTCCACCATTTTAAAAATAATTCTGATGGTATTTTGTCAATTTCTGGTGCCTTATTTGATCATAGATCCTCCAATGCAGCATCAAATTCTAGCTTGAGCACGGAGCCTCCTTCCTTATTGTGATTGACTATATCAATTTCTTAGTGTTCTGCCCTGCATTTCTTTTATGTCATAAAGTCTCCTAAATATTCTTTCCATCTATTTGCCTTGACCTTGTCTTCAATAAGAATTTTCACTTTGTTGTCATGGATACCATATTACCCAAAGATGGGCCCCAACATAATCAGTGTACCATTTATAATTGCACATGACTGCTTATTAGTAAGGCATAAAATTACTCAATTATTTCACCACTAACTTCTATATCTACATGTTTATCCATTATCCACAACCTGGTGGATGTACTCACTGGCTTTAAGTGCAGCCAAGAGAAATTAATTGCATCAGATAAAAAAAATCTCTAATTTAGGAGGTATTTAAAGAGAAAATAGTGTTAAGTCACATGGGTAATTTAAAGAGCTTTTAAGAAATGTTGGTAAAAAAGAATTTATAAAATTATTGGAATTAATGGCATTATCTTTTGGTTCAGAGGTTGAGAAAATACTAATGAAAAATGGCAGCACTGCATGGTGAAGAAATCTGGACTTTTGAGGAAAGAAGATAGGCATAAGAGATTTTTGAGGTGTAGTTTATGAAAAGAATGAATTAAATGAAAAAGAGTTAGGGTATATTAGCAAAGGAAAGGAAGTATGGGAAATATGAATTAGGCAGGAAAAAGTAGAAAGAATGTTTGGAGGAAATGGGATATTAAATACACCACTGACAATTTTTTATAGCAGTTGGCCTAAAAAAAACATTTCTTATCAATGTAGAAGTACCTACAAGAGTAATAATTTAATGCACAAATGCGATATCAAACTTTGAAAAAAACCATTGTGGGCCATAAGAATTGCTCAAAGTCCCTCAATAGCTCCATCAACATCAACAATGATAACTATTAGCATATCCAGGCATGAAAGAAAGTAGACAGAATTTTTCAGCTAGCATAAGCAGCTAACAAGGACGTGTCAGACAGAATCAAAACTCAAGTTATTCCCCGTGGATATGGTTATGGCCGTGATAGAGGGTAGGATGTCGAATAGAGGTGTAGATATAGGAAAAGACATGGCAATTTAGGTGAAATTAAGGCAGATAAAAGATATCCACAGGGCTGAAGGAGTTATCATATGGCAAAGCACAGTAGTTTTTCAGATCTATCTGACACTTACCTTTATTTGGCAGCTCACTTCATAAATAAATGTGGTAATATGAAGTAAGCAGCAAGAAAAAATATCAATCCTTGATTAAAAACTCAAGTACATAGAATCCCTTGATCAGAAGTAAATACAAATTTTGACATTTCTCTAGACTGACAACAGTTTGCAAAATTCTCTTGCTATCCTTCTAACTTTCAATCATGTAATACTACCTGTCTATAATGAGAAATGTGTATGTAAAGAAAACGGACTTCTGTTAGAATGGAAAAGGCAAACAGTGAAATTGAAATGCATGCAATTAGTGTCACACTGTTCATGCTGATGGTGCAAAATTGTTGATGTATGACTGTTTACCACCAGTCCATTTTTTTACGAGAGTCACATGAGCAATGACCACAATCGCCACCCCCACGCCAAACTTAAAGGCCACTGGAAAGACAGGAAAACCACTTATATGTCAAGAGAATTAGAAGTAATTTAATAACAACAGCAATAATAAACACAAATATAAGTATTTTCAATCCTAAATAACATGAAATAATACTGTCTAACGTGTGCAATCCCTGAGATAGTTAATATACATGACTTCAAGAAAAAAACCTAGAGTTTAATATTTCTTTGACTTATTTGAATTAACATTTTTTAATTTTGTATGCAACTATTTTATAACTCTTTATAACACAATGAATCCAACTGAAATATACCTAGGAGCAAAAGGTCAGGTTTACAGGGAATATATTTATCTTTAAATGCTAGGTGGGCCTATTGGTAAGGCAGGGGGTGTGAGAAATATTATTGTTTACTTGAATTTTTAATGACACACCAAGGATAGGAATGAAGAAATATAAAGAAGTGAAAAAAGTAGCCAATAGAAAGTTTTTGTGGAGAGCTGAATCAAATTAATTTTGAAACTGATGGTAGCCATAACTTCCTTTAAACCAGATAACAACCATAAATATCCTAAGCAGTTTAATGTAGTTACAATTCTAAGCAGTAATTTTTCAAAATTAACTTAAATTTGTATGTACATCGAAAACATGTTTCCATAGTGTTAAAACATTAATGTTTAATTGGTATACAGATTTTAAAATTCTGAAAATTTTGTTTAATCAGTACATTCAAGGTTTAATTTCTAGGCATTAATAAGTGCACTTATTTAAAGACTGAGGGAGATAAATATAATAGAAATAATAATTATTATTTCACTAAAATTCTTCCAAATTAGATTTGTGTTTTACTTGTTTTGATGCTAATAGTGAAAGTATTCAAAACCATTTTCTAATGAATTCTCGGAGAGGCAACTGATTTACAAGAAAATATCACAAGTTCCTTTGATCAAACTTGTAAACACTTTAAAATCAAACATTTCCCAATTATGTAAACAGAGAACCTGCCAGTTTATGGAAGACCTTTTGTAAAATTTCTCATTTTGAAGAACTATGCATTTGTTGCTATTTTTATTCTAGCCATAGGAAATTCTTGCTCTAACTAGTGTTACAACTGCTTCTCCTATTGCCAAATAAGGTGCAAAGAAATGTGCATTATACTTCTAAAATATATCCTTTTTCAGATTTTCCACATTTTAGATTAATTCCACATACTTCTTAAACACCAAAAATAACCACCACTATTTCTATTATCAAACAGCATGCAAAATATATAGCCAGATATTTGCCTAGTTTTTAGGACTGATTTAATACAATTTTCAGCAAATAACTTATCATTAGTCTATTTACATCAAGCATGACTTCCTGCAAGCCAGTATTCAACTATCCTAAATTAAAAATTCCTGTCTTCACCATAATATTGTACAATTTAAGGAAAGCACTTAGGTGGCTAGTAATAAATAACATCATAGTGTTAAAAGCTCAACAACAATCTCTCACAATTAGCTAGCCTGTTATCATTGGTGATAAGGATGTATAAGCATACAGAAGAGCCTACCTAGAACTTATGACATCCTTGACCATTTTAATATGAAGGATTTACTATGCACCCACATATGTAAAACTGTTTTTAAGATAATATGTATCTTCATTTTAAACTTTTATATTTTAAATTCATAATTATTTGTTGAAAGATTTTGGTTTGGTGGGTTTCCTTAATTATGGAAGGCAATGAGAAAAAAAAATTGGTATAATTCCACAAGTAAATGACTGCAGGAATCTAGTTTCTTTTCTCTTTTTTTTTCAATATTCATTTGGCTTATTTAACTTTGTAATAATGCTGTTTTACAGTAATATCTTAAATTTTCTATACTGTTTGATAATTCAATTGCTGAGTGAGCTCTATATTTAAGAATTTTAATTTGTAATACGGGGACAAATGAAATTATAATTGTTAGGCTAACCATTCTCAGTAATGCATGAAATGGTATTTTGGAGTCATGTCATAGGAAACATTATATGACGTAAAAAATTGTCGCTGATTTAAATGAAAATTGTGTGTATTGAAATGGCAATGAGCTAACAACATTTCTGAGGTAAAAAAAATTGAATTGGGAAGGTACGTATGCAATGAGATCACACATGCTAACAGACAAAAGTACCCTGAAATCCAAAATCCACACTGCCTATTTACCTTCTATGAAGTGTTATGCAAAATAACACTGCAGAATGAAGTACATTACAGGGCACACAATATGAAATAAAATATAAATAATGCTACTAGGATTTCTAATATTACAATGGTGGCAAACATCCGAAGGTGAGATGGCAAATAGGCGATTGTGGCCAAAAGTGGCAACCAGGTAGAATGATGAACGTATGGAATTTTTGCAATGTATATATTATTCAAATTGATTTAATTTAAGTGGTGCAATATTTTCTGAGACATTAAAAATTTTTATTTTGTAGAGTGAAATTATTAAGGGCAATAAAGAAATTAGTAAGAGACCCAAAGAGAGGGATTTAGAGAAGTATGGCAGTAAATCAAATACACAGACAACCAACATGGATCAGTCATTAAGGCATCTTCAGGATAAGAGGTTTTGTTACAATAACATATTTTTCCTGACATTTTATAAAAAATGTTTTAAGAAAACAGAATTACAGCAAAAGTTATTTCAGCTTAGTGGGCAATAAAAAAGTGTTTATAGTTTTGCACACAAAAATATCTTTTCTTAGTTTGGCACGCAGTTCTAGTCATGTTCATAGCCATAATATCCTCATATTAAATATTCAAGGCTGCCAAAAATGTTCTTGTTAGTGCCAGAGTGAGAGGAGGGATAAGGGAGCAGCAGTTAGTGGATTCTACTGCTTGGGACCCAAGTGAAGGAGAAAGGGAGGAAGAGATGAGATCTTCCCATAAGTGGAAGAGAAGGAAGAGTGGGTAGAAAGGGATGCCCTGCTGCATGGCAGTCTTCCTCACATTTGACCTTCAACTCACTCAATATAAACACAGCAATCAATGAGTATATTATTCTTTTAAAAAACGATGAAATAGTTCACAAAGATAAAAGATGCTGTATTATGAGTACAAAGACGTGCAATTTTCCACAAAATAATTTTTATTACTACCCGGGTTTCAATGTTTCTACATCACCATCAGGTAAGAAATGAGGCAAAATTCAACATATATATGTATATATATGTATATATGTGTACATATATATATATACACATATATATATACATAAATATATACATACAAATATATATATATATACATAGCACAGCCACAGGGGTGGCGACGAAAAACACAGGACACAGAGAAAAATAACACTCACAAGCTTTTTCCAATAATTTCGACCGC
>WURS02000011.1:10983088-11010178 GCA_011762765.2 Rhinocypha anisoptera | reverse complement strand
CTCTAGCCTCCCGCCCTGCTCATTCTCTCCTGAACGGACGAAGGTGGTGGTGCCACCGAAAATTCTTCACCACTGAGAGTTTTTTCTTTTTGTGTTCTGTGTCTCTGTACGTTCCACTAGTGTTCGAACCAATATATATATATATCAGCTTATACTGTTTGTGAAAAAAAAATATGAACTTACATGAGCTAAATTGTGACACTCACCAACATCAAACCAGATCAAAATTGGATATACATATTCAACCAAGATTTACCAGCTTAAATATTGATGATCCCTATCACAAAGGAACCAAACTATACAATTCACTCCCTCAAAATATTAAGGTTATAAGTTCAATTGATAAATTTAAGGATACATTTTAAAAATTTTACTCAAAAAACCCCTGTACTCAATTGACGAATTTTACCTACTCTGTAAGGAAAAACATCTATGAAGGTCTTTGTTACAATACTACGAGTTTTTTTTTAACTATAAAATTGTACTAAAGTACTTAATTTTAATATGTGGTATTCATATTTTGTGTATTGACTGCTAATGAAACTATGCAATTGCCTACAGTGAATAAAAATTATTATTATTAAAAGTTTAATGCACACATATATATATATAACTTATTGCTATATATAGTACATATTGATAGTCAATAGTATCAGTATCTTGCATGGTTAAAAGGGTTACACCACTGGATTTAAAACCAAGGTCTTAAAAACAAGGATAGTTAAGTTTTTCCTGATAAAACACAGGCCTTGCAACAAAAGTCAATCAATATATATATATATATAATACCCTGAAAGTCAGTGGGTAGAGTGTGGCAGACTTTGATCTCCCATTCAGTCCACCCACATAGGACCCCCATCATTCCACCCAATGGGATACTACAACTTTTAAGAATATAATATGAAATTATGAGCAAGAATTCCTGTTCCTCAAGATTAATGATTTTTTATTGGACATTACCTTCAAGCCCTTCTGAGACTAAACTTTGTAAAACACCCTTCTTGGACTCTCCACCATTACAATTTTGAAAAGGGCTTACAAAGTGAGTTTGCTCTTCATTATGAGCATTTGCCATATCTTGATTTTCATTTAAGGTATTATTATTGTCTTCTTCAACATAAGTTTTGTCCTCTGTTATGTCATTTAAACCATTTTCATCAATGCAATCCACAGTATGTGACTCCTCTTCATCGGAACTATTAATATTAAAAAATATCTCATTAATATTAAACTCGTACTTTAAAATTAGAAATGCAAACATATACCATTCGATGAGGAATGGATTTTCTTCTTGTTCTATGTTAATCCCATTAGTGCCACTTCCATTTTCTGCTACAATATCACCACTTATGGAAGATAGTGAAGGTTGACTTTGAGCAGTTAATTTCCTAGTTTTGGGCCTTTTCACACAACGCATATATTGGATATCATCGTTTTCATTGTAACTCTTGGAGGGTTTATATTTTTTTGACAGGGAGGATATAAAATTACTTTTTGTATCCTCATCACCTGCTGAAAATTAACTTATATATTTAGAAAAAATCATCATTTGTGCTTGGCTAAATAAATAAAAACAATTCAATCACAAAATTTCATATGTAGTATGAAAATATTATGTTATTATCAAATGTTATGATTGGAATACTTAATACTTTTTGCTGCCTTTGCCTTTGATTTCGAACGAGTTTCCGCCATATCTCTCAAACAAAAGCGACAAAACAGCTTTAATTGAGCGGCCAACGACGAAGGCTTAATTGACAAATGAGCATCGGATGCCAATATACCTTTTTTTTAAGGATGTTAAAATGGTTAAAATTGTCTTTGATTTCTATAGACAGTTTCTGGGAGACTGTACACACTATTTAATGCAAAAATCAGCTAGTAAATTTGACTCAACCGTGAGAATATATTGAGTTGTTATGAGAGATAAATTTCTGGGATATAACCGGAAATTTCATTTTAAAATTGTTTTATTGGACGTTAAATTCCCTGAACAAATTTATGTATTTTGCCGTTATGGCCATTGTGACACGCAATTATGCTGAGTTCTATTTTTTAAATCATTTTAGGGCTCACCTCACAGTTGTCGGCATTGTGGTTGTCGGTTTCCTATGGTTAGTGACTGACATTCATAAGTGTCAAAAACATCCTGAGAACAGGTGTCATCAGGAGATTTTGGCTCGTCATTTTACTCAAATAGATCATAAATTAACTTTTAAATTCAATGATTTAAACAAAAAGGTATTACAACAGGTTATTTAACTTCGCTATCTTCCTTGCTCCTCGTTAATTCAATTGTGGATTCTGTACCAATTGTACCTACTCGTTAATGAATCCCGTTATTACCAGTTTGGCAATGGTTTTTTGTATTTAATTTTCACAGTGTTTCCTTTAACAATGAAGGATATTGATGCTCCGCAGAAGTTAGTAGTAGGGAAACTAGCTAATGTGCTGACTATATTCCTTCAACTTAAACACAATGGTATACCAATCTTGGAAATCAAATTATATTTATGGTCATATTCCTTTTACTGTACCATCTGCTATATCGGTATAATAAAACAGTGCTAACGGATAGTTTTTCCGCTAATTTAATGTGCTAGAACCTCTTTCACAGTTTAACCATCCAAATTGTGTCGTTGTCTACGATGGACTACGACCACGACTGACAGTTGAGATGCGAAGTCCGACTCGAAAATAATGCTGTTATGCCATTTGTTTCGATAACTTTGATGTTAATAATGTTTGGTTCACAGCGTCGGATGTAATTTTTTTAAATGACGTTTGTAATTACATTTTAATAATAGTAGCTCTGAAGCAAAAAGTGTTTTCTCGTGTAAATTCTGATTTTCACCTAATTTGCCATGGCTAATGCGACCCTTTATTTGTGCTTCGCCAAACATATCTAACCGGTGAAGAGATGTTTTCTTTGGAAACTTAGTACCCTGTGGATATTAATTTACGAGTAAAAACCAGACATAATGTCAATCTCTGGAATGCAGCAATACCTTGCGGGGTTGAAATCCCGAAATGCTGAAACACGATTAAAGGCAGCAAGAGATCTTTATCATTATGTAAGTTATTCCTTTGGTTCGTTGTAATTTTCATAACCGTATTTTTATTGCGTAAATAATAGTTATCATAATTTTCTGTTCATATATGTAAAAGATTTTAGACAAGTCACTTGACAGCCAAAGTAGGATATTTTTTTACATATAAATGCATAAATAATAGGTGACATTCAGTCATTTAAATATCAAATTTGGTTATTAAACTAATAAGTAATATATTCTTGCAAAAAACTCATATTTTTCTATTTTATTGATATTATTACTATTATATGGATTTAACAGTAGTTATCCCATTAATCATGGGTTCAACGTTATACATTTGCTTCTTACCGATTTACACTGGAGGATGTTAATTCCCCCAATTTTGTAATTCAGGTAATTGGAAGTCAGAAAATTTGTTTATGTAGCTTTGAAAACACCAGGTATTAAGTATATACCTGTCATTGATAGAATATCTTTTGATATCAATATATAGGTATGTTTTAGACACCAAATCTACATTTTGAGAGAACATTTTACGTTTTTCCTTTCATTATCCCAACTCATATTTGCTATTTATGGAGTACATTGATGGCCCCCAAGATGTCAGCAGTCATTGGCATCTACTGCGTCTTGTAGCTGGTGTCAAGAATAACTTATAGGTTCACAATCTTGACGCTCCTTTCAAGACTTAAACATAAAATACGTTTTTGGATGGAACATTCTCAATAGGTTTATTGATAACATATGGGTGGGTATCTTTCTAGTTGTAAACACCAAAGTATTTACAAAATTTTGACCATTTGAGATGCTTACACTATTAATTAGATGTACTTCACCTATTTACAAGATATTCGATATCATAATATCGAATGATAGTATTAAAAATGCTAAAAATAGCACAAAATTGCTACCTAGTCTCAACTACTAGTTGAAACATTATTGTAGTCCCTTCTGAATCTAAACTTCATTTTGTCCTTCCATTCCCATCCTTGCATACCCTTCCTCCTGATATGAAGAGCCTAATAGTTGAAACTACAAATAGCCAGAGTTGAAACAACACTGTGAAAAGATGCTTTAGTTGTGTCATTGTAGCTTATTATTAAGTCAGTTATGTAAATCAAAGTTGAACCAAAACTTTTTGTGGCATGTCTAATAATATGATATTAGATGATCACTCATGTGTGGTAGGTTTCTAACCTATATCGTCCATCATAAATTCCACTCTTTTTAAATGTTTCCTATGCTAACTCAATCCTTTATCTAATGCTCCCTTCTTTACCTAATGCCAGAATATCCACCTCTCTTTCAAATCCTACCTAAATATTAAAAAAATGTCTTGCTTCTCTCTTTCACTTATCATTTTCTTTGTTTTCCACATTACACTGCAGGTAGACACTTAATGGCAATAGAAGCAGGGACTAGAATTAGAAATGTCAGCTAAAAGGGAATTAATAGAAGTTAGGTGGGAAGACCTTCAATTTTATGTTTTTAGAGTAAAATTTTCAATGAAGAAATAAAGTTGTTGGAAGAAATTGGATACATTCTTAAAATGGTATGGGGAGGTAGAAATGGTTAGGATACTGGCAGATAGAGAGAGAAGCATCAAAGAAGATAAGAGTGTATATTTTTCATAGCTCTATGGGACCAAAGTGGTGAGGAGCATACTGAGGAAATGATTTATTGGAAACTCCTTATCTGCTGCAGAAATGCTTAAGAATTTCATGGGGATATTAGAGATTTCAGACACTATTCAAAACTGACATCTAATAGTGATGATGATCCACTCTATGATAATGTAAAAAGCATATTGGAAGTGGCCTAAGAAATCATGTTCATGTAGTCAGTGTTAATAGATATGTATTCAGTGTTTTGCATTGTTATGTATTGTATTCTAAAAAAAAGTCTTCATTGCCCATGAATAAATATAATTACTATTCTCCAGATGATAAGTCTTTTTAGATACATTTTTCTTTGTCAGACTTTTAGCAATAGTTGGTCCGACTTTCACTAAATTCTTGTTGAAGTAAAGATTTTGTTTAGCTATATACTTATCCAAATTTATTCTGATATAACAGTTAGTATGTTTATTTTTCTCTCAATTGCCTTCAGTTATTGTTAATGTATGAATCTATCATAGAGTTAACTTTTTTCAGGTTAATACAGAACTCAGGGAGTTATCTGTGGAAGAACAAAATGCCTTTCGAACAGAGCTTAACAACCACATTTATGAAATGGTTTCTGGATCAGATGTTAATGAAAACAAAGGAGGAATTCTGGCTATTGGTGAGTTATGGGCTCATATCAATCCACATCTTGAGAGATAAATATATTTGGAGTTGGTTCATTGACAACTTTTGTTAACAAAAGGAGGCTTTATTTGCCTGTATCTGTTATTTTGACATTTGACTAATATTAACTTCAAAGAACCATTTTAAATTTTTGTTCAAAAGTTCCTAAAGAATCATCACCATCACCCTCTAATCCATTTTTATGACCTCATAGGCCAAGGGAAATAAATTTTCTAGTCATAGTCTGAATTGCTGAATATGACTATACACCTATTATATTGAGTGCCACTTCACTATGCTGGGTACTGTTGACCATGGTCCAAAAGGAAGCAAGCAAGAAAAAAATGCTCTTAGTCGCCACTGCTAATTTCAATTTCATTTTTTGGCATTTTTTTTCTAGCTTGAAATTCCTTTGGTTTTGGATAAAATTTTGAAAAATTATGAGAAGAAGACTCCCATTAACAGCATGATCACTGAGTATTCCATCTTCAGTATCAAAAGGCATCTTTAAGAAAAGAAAGGATGACCAGGCAAATGCTATCCTCCATGTTACATTTTCAAAGAATCAGTTAAAAATATAAAATAATAACACTTGAAAAATGTCCTATGTCAATGGTTCCTTTGAATGGGGTGGTGCAATCTTCCTCTTAATGGAATCATTAAGGATTAGGTGTCATAAATCATCATTCAATTGGGAATCAGAGAAAGCAATAGGATATAAGAAAGACAGTATCCTTCTGTTCCCAATAAATATTTCATGTCACTATTAATTAGGATTCTTAAATATTTCTTACCAGGGAAATTAGAGGTGAGAATAAATGCAATTGTGGTAATTAGCCTCTTATTTTCCTATTGTTCATATCAATTTTCCCAAACTAACTAGATATACTTAGTAAAGATCAAATGAAAGAGATTGGGATGTTGTAAAATAAAATTGTGTATTTTGTTTATTTTAGGAAATAATTGAATTATTTTTCTTTGTCCCTTGAAATGATTTTATGAATATATTACTGTATTGTAAATACAGTTAAACTATTAGAATGTGCTTGTTTTGGCTGGCTCCACACACAGGAATTTCTTAACTTGAGCAAAATTAAATTTTTTAAATTTGGTGTTATTTTATGGTTCTGAATGAATTGTTTTTTCTTAATTTCAGTTTCCCTCATTGGAGCTGATGTTGGACATGTTAATACAGGTTATAGCCGTTTTGCAAACTTTCTTAGAATACTACTTGCATCCAGCGATCCTGGTGTCATGGAGTTGGCAGCTCGTACTGTTGGAAGACTGGCATTGGTACTTGGTACCTACACTGCACAATACGTAGAATTTGAAATGAAAGCCGCCTTTGAATGGCTTACTGGTGAACGACAGGAGGGTCGGGTTCATGCTGCAGTGAGTGGTTTATAATAAACTTCACCAATAACCCTATAGTGGGATTCAGAGAAGAACATAAATAATTTTTGAAGAAAATGTTCTCGGGATTCCCACCGGATCAATTGGCCCATACTGGCCAACGTTTCGACTCTCGGCATGAGAATCGTCCTCAGGGCTAATGACGATTCTCATGTCGGGAGTCGAAACGTCAGCCAGTATGGACCAATTGATCCGGTGGGAATTCCCTTAACATTTTCTTCATAAATAATTTTTATTCCACTAGGAAAGATATTTTATGAAATTCCAATGAAAGAATGCTATAACAGTGTAGGTATTAATAAGATTGAAGAAATAATTATTACTGTCATATTATTAGAGTATTACTGTAATACAAATTACACTTCACATCTGTAGTGAATTTTAAATACAGATTTCAATAAATATGGTACCGAAGTGTGACTTTTAGAATTAGTCCTAATATTTTTAAGTATTCATAGTTATGGATTCAACTTTTCAGGTTCTGGTATTGCGTGAAATGGCAGTTTGCATGCCAACATACTTTTTCCAACAAGTTCAGCAATTTTTCGACCTCATTTTTAATGCGGTTCGACATCCAAAGCCAGCAATTCGTGAAGGGGCTGTGGAAGCACTTAGAGCTGCCTTGGTGGTTACTGCTCAAAGGGAAACGACAAAACAAGCTCAGAAGCCATTATGGTATTTGCATATTTAATTTGTGGTGGTGTCCTAGGTATCTGTTTGTGGCAATTTGAATGATGCCTCATGCAAATGATAAAACAATGTCAATATACACACATTTTAATAACAACTCATGGTTTCAACACTTTGTGTGTCAAAACTTTGGTTGGTTATAAAAATGTGTGGAGGCGGATGATTTATTATTAAAATCATGGATAATGAATTTATGCCTTAAAACAAATTTTGTGCAACCAGATTTGGTGCTTTGCAAGTGTCCATTTAATGTGACATATTGCATTGAAAAAGAAAACTTTATTTTCTTTTCCAGGTACAAGCAATGCTATGATGAAGCTAGAAGTGGTTTTGAAGAACCGTACACAGGAGGTAGAAATATTAACAAGGAGGATCGTATACATGGTTCATTTTTGGTTCTCAATGAATTGTTACGATGCTCAAATGCAGAGTGGGAACAACGGTATGAAGAGCTGAAGGCCAGACTGCAAAGTGGCTTAGGTGGGCACACTGGGGGCACTGCAGGGTCGGCTGGGGGAGTGGCTGGAATCACTGGGCAGGAAAATTTCGTAAGTGCTTATAATTTTAAATTTCAAATTGTGTGCCAAATTTTTTCTTTGGCTTAAAATTGCTCTCAACCCCATTTAATTCTGGCATGATGTTACAGTACATATACATCAGGGTCTATAAATATATTCCTTCAGTCCATCTCCTGGACTCTCAACAAAATTTCAGGAATCATATCAATTCACTGACTAACTCTGCAATGAAAACTCTTGGCTTCATCTGGCAAAACACAGAACACTTTACAAATTACAGCGCTATCAAAATACTATTCATCAGTCTCGTCCTTAGTAAATTAGAATACTGTTCAGTGTTTGTAATCCACATTATGCTGTCGACTGTCGCTCACTGAGTGGGTACATAATAAATTACTAAGATACATTGGTATTAAACTAGGAATTCCATCAACAGAAATTTAATACTCAAGATTAAGAAAGGACTGGAACTTTTCTACCTTACTTTCCCAGAGTTTGGTTTCGGACTTGCTATTCCTGTATAACATCATTAATAATAATATCAATCCTCACCCCTCCTTGTATTAGTTAATTTTTTTATTCCCTCTTGCAACATTTGATATCACAGAACATTTCATATCAAGCATCTTTCCACCAACTATGCTTTCCATCTCACCTTATCACATAACAAACAGCTAACACCACATTAACTTGATTTTGCCAACTCTTACTACAAGTTTAAAAATATGATTTGTCATCATTTTTTAACTTATTACTAATTTTATTCCTACCAATGTTCATTACTCAATGCCACACTCTTCCACTCTACTTGATTTTATACTTCTTTCATTTTTCTAAGTATAATGTAACAATTGTTATGGATCCTAGTCCTTTTATATTTATAATTGTTTTAACAGATGTGATTATTGTACTTTAATACATATTTTTAATTGTTTTCTACTCCTTTTTACATGTAATCATTTCTGTACTGATGTGTATTTATGTACCTTCATACATGTGTGTATTAACACTTGTGTATGATTTGTACATATGCAAGTGTACCTTCATGCATATTAAGAAGTGGGATTATGCCCATTATAAATAAATTTGCTTACTGTGTCACAGATCTGCCTTTGAAATACCATATGACCCCCTTTGTAAGTAACATCTGCCAACATTTCAGTTTCTAATTTTTTTATTGTCTACAAGGCTGAGTGTAGTCAATAAAGTACACCCAAAGGGTTACCATAGCCCTACCATTAAAAAATATGTATCTTATGCCAACGTTGAACTGAATACAATCAGGCACCATTAGTGGATGCTTGGAATCACATAGCTCAGCAGCTGATATGAATTCAGTAGCTCCATTTACAAAGTCTGCTGTTTTCTCTCTTACTGGATTAGAAGCTGTTCCAACCATAGTAAGACTTCCCTATTTTGGCAGGGTTCAGTCCAATACAACACCTGATGATATCCTCTAGCATTTGTCTAGAAAATTTACTGGGCCTGACTGGAAATGAAGAAGTGTACAGGAAAAGCAAAAATATCACAGGGATAACCAGAAAAGGATTCAAAGGTGCACCAAATGGATTGGTTACACATTCAGATGCTGTGAATTTGTTGACATCATAATGCAATGGAAAATGTGAAGGAGATTCCACGAGGTGAAGTTTAGAGACCAAAGAATGTGAATGTTAGGTGAGAATGCAATCAGGACAAAACAGAACTAGTACTGGTTGAGGAAAAGTGGAGAAGCTGTCAATCGAACCTCAAATTGAAGGAAATGTGAATGAACAATGAAATTCATATGGTGCATAAATTTTTATTTATCCCCCTGAATGTCATGTGATGTCCAGTTTTTGTTTTGTTGAGTACCACTGTATAAGGTGACTAGTGTGGTCTGGACCTCCTGTAAGTCTTCTCCCATCAGAGACCCAGATTCTGGTAGCAGTATGACAATGGTCTTCTGGTACTCACCTTTGAGTTTAGTGGCATCAACTGGCATGAATCACATTGTCCCTTTTCCTAAATGTTAAATCTTAAATTCCCTGGTCTTTTGTTGATTGTGGGCTAATTTTATAATTAATCTGGTTGTTCTATCATTACATTTGATGTCGTTTGTCTAATTAGTTGGTTTCATTCTCTGTCAGTACAACATCCTTTTTCACTTAACTCTTAAACAGGATGCTATGAGTCTTATTACTCGTAATAAGACCCCAATGGCACTGAAATCACAAGGCGCAGCTAAGGGTGGGATCCAGGGAACAGGGGTGATTGCGGCAACTCAGCCTGCTAGTGGTCCCTCATCATTGCCTGCAACTCCATCACATCCAGCAACAGCTCCATCATCCACTGTGACCACTCCTGTTTCAACCCTTTTGCCAATCCCGGAGAGTAGCACCTGCCGAGCATTGATGCTGGAGCATTTTGAGGATGTCTGCTCAGATGCAATGTCACAGCGAGGGACTAGGAATCCCCATGTTTTACATGTATTGCTTACATTACTTCCAAGACTTGCTGCATTCCAAAAAGAAAAGTTTGTTCGCATGTAAGTGTTTGAATTTATACATTATCCTTCAATAATTAATCCACAGTGAGCAAATAGTAAAACTTGTCTGAGAGATTGAACTGTGTGATTAAATGATATTGTACTATCTTCAATTTTTGGACTGTAATTACCTTTTGTTACCTTAACTACCATTTTTTTCCCTTATGCATACTATGTTTGTCTGATTGGCATGTGGCATTATTAAATTTACTTATCCTTTCATTTTAGGCACTTGAAGTACTCAATGGTGTTTTTACTGACTTGTTTGCGTGGTCGGGATAAGGACCGTTGTGCTGCATTTACTTCTATTGGTCTGATGGCAGTGGCTGTAGGCAGAGATATACAGCCATATTTACCAAAAATAATGGATGTGGTAAAATCATCTCTATCTTCTAAGGTATGTCTTTTCATTTATTCATGATTGTAGAAAATTAATTCCCTTGGCCACAATAGTTTATCAAATGAAAGGATTGTTAGGTCCTGTAAATTTGAATATGCTTAAACTGCTGATAGCTAACAATGAGTTAATGAATTAAAGTGGCAAAATACTTGTATATGGAAACGTATGAAATCAAAAACACTGAAGTTATGAAATAAAACTTTTTTTTTATTGTCATTACCAAGAAAAATTCTATGGATTTTCATGTTGGAAAGCTATCTTCAGTCATTTACTTTATAAATAAAATAAAAAAATCTTGCAATCCCCGTGGGTTAAGTTGGACTACATTATTAAAAGATAAATATGAATAATTATTATCAGAAATTTAAGTTGGATTCTAGTCCTTAAGGTTTCAAGAAAGTTTCATAAGGTAATTTTTAATGGCCTTACTATTTACAATGGGATACAAAAGTCTTTCAACAAAATTTCCACCACAACTGCCAAAGTTACCCAAGGTCTGATGGCGGCAAAAAATTGTTATAAAGATAATAAAATGCTATCTATTACTCATTTATTAAGAGAAAATGGAGGTAAAATAGTTTTTTGATCAAATGAAACAATCTGGGGCTATAATTCACTGGGAGACGATTGCATAAAAATGTCTCAATTGGGATCCATACCCCAATCCCATCACACAGAAACACTTATTCTATCCACCATTCTCACTATGGCACAGGACATGATACATCCAGGGCTACTACTATCTTCAACTTTTCTCATACAAGTTAGCATGTGTAATTTGAGCTTTGATAAACAGTTGGGAAAGAAATTAAGTGATGAATCACTAACAATCACCATGAGCACCCAAAAATATGATAATACAGCCTGTGATAACATTACTTTCAAAGGAGTCATTCCACAAACATGCATTACCATATAGAATCTCATAATCTTTGGGAAATTTGCTAGAATGAATTGCATATTTCACTAATTATACCCAAAAGTGCAATTCTTATGATATTCAAATCCTAAGTCATGAATCAGGAATTGGTCATGGAACTTGTGGTAATAGTGTAGACTAAAGAATACTTATACTAATACTTATAGTATTCTTTTGTCTATGGTAGTAGGTAGGAAACTAAATCTCATGCATTGAGAAAGTGGTAACCTCAGTTTTGTCAGAAGACTTTTGAATCCCTTTGTACATTGCCATTTTATGGTTTATATATCAGAGTAATTTCAGACTTGGGTTCAATTGTTTCAACAAATCTACTTTCCTGCCCCTCTCCTAACTTGTATTTTCAATAAGCTGTTGTGTGGTCCTTGGAATGGAAGAGGAAAGTAAGTGAAACATTATTCCGTCTTGCAGGATGGCAGTGCTCGAAAGAGAGGTGGTGGAGGTGGTCCAGGGATGGAACCTCCAGCATTTGTTTGCATCACTCTACTTGGAGCCACAGTTGGAGATCTCATCAAGGCTGATGTGCAAGAGGTTTTGGAACCAATGCTTGCCGCTGGCCTCAGTCCTGCTCTCACAGTTGCCTTACGTGAGCTGGCGGCTGGTATCCCTCGGCTTCGTCGAGAAATATCAGAGGGTTTGCTAGGAGCCTTGTCACATGTGCTGATGCAGACACCCCTCAGGCATCCAGGGACACCATCCTTGCCAAGAGGTTCCCTTTCATCTGGGTCCCCATCTATAGGAGTGGCACCCCAGCCTTCATCTACATCAGCTCAATCAGTCGTCGGCTCAATCGTGCATCATCATCCGTTTTCTTCTTCCTCTTCAGTTTCTTCTTCATTATCTACAGCTGAGACTCATGATGTAGCCAGCATCGTCCTTGCCCTTCGTACTTTAGGAAGCTTTAATTTTGATGGTATGTACCACATAATATTTAATGTGGATTTACTGTATTTGCATGAATCAAAGATGTTACTTTTTTCCCTTCTGGACTTATGAAGAAAAGGTAGTTCGTCTTATAATCATAAAAAATAACTGTGGCTTCAATTAAATGGTATAATCTAGATATTTATGTTTACCTGTGTTGGTATGTACTTAGTAAAACTCTGTTCTAGTTAAAGCTTCATCAACACTATATCAACTCATAAAATGTTATAGTATATGACTTGTTTCAATTTACCTAAATTGGATAGTAAAAAACATCAGTTCCATCAGGGTATGAACTTCAGCAATTTCTACACATTGGATTCAGAGCAAAATTATAAATGCATCTTGGTTTTCTGCCAATTATATTCTTTTTTCCCTTGTGGAATTCCAAAAAATGGGGGAATAACTTCATCTTTAGACTCAGGTTCATCTTAGATTAATGCAAATATGGTATATTGGTTTTATTTTATGCAAAACTAGATTTAGCCTCTGCCATGAATAATGGAAATTGAAGGACTAACTTCTTCATTTTATATTTTTTTATAAATACCAACCATTTAATAGTTGCAAAGTTGGAATGAAAACTTTGTTCCTGGAAAAAATGGATGTTAAGCTACTTATACAGTGGAGCCTGTTCATGACTATCCCTGTTCAGAATAAAAGTAACTGAGTCAGGCAAGATATTGTGGAAGGATATCATAATAATACTATGAGAAAAGTTGGTACTGTTCCACAGGTTTATTGATTGTGCTGTGTGTTTCAGCCACTAGGCCATCATCAGGTACCTTCTCATGTATTACCCCTGTTCATAATAAAATTGGTTCAAGACCAGCTTTGGCAACCAAATTTTTACTCAAATGGCATACAATAATTCAGTTCACAACTAAGGTTGTAAACCAGTTCAGTTGGACAACCCCTGACTCATAACTAAGCTATTTTGAATGTCAGTTGGAGTGCTTAGTGTGGCTTTAAGTTTTAAAAAATCAACTTTTTTGCTTAACTTTCATTAATTTTAGCCCTCAATATGGCTTCTAATAATAAAAGAGTGAATAGTGATAGGATTAGTAAGTAGCCTAACAATATTACTCTTGAATTAAAGAAAGAAATAGTAGCAAAACATGATGTGTTCGTATAACTGATTTAGGTTCACTACTTAGCTATGGTGGAGTAAAATCCATGATAATAAATAGCAAAGAGGCTGTAAAGGCTTCTGATGTAGCAAAGGAAGTGATTGTAAAAGGTCTAAATTGCTGGAGTAAATAGCAGATTTGTTACTAGTGTGGATTAATGAAAAACAGCTGGTGATAGTGTTAGTGAGGTTGTAATTAGTACCAATAAGTACCAAGTTTTAGTCTGGAATGGATTAATTACATTTACATTAATTTCAACTGAACAAATTGTTTTTGTTGTTTGGAACCATGGTTTAGGATATAAATAAAGTTGTAAACTGAGGTGCCACAAAATAGGTCAACAAAAATGTTTAAATGGCACATTCTTGCTAGAAATTCATTTGTTTCCCAAAAGTTTTCCATGCTTATTCCCTAAATTCATAAGTATCTAGATGTTTTGATTATAGCAAAGCAGCAAATGAAGTCTCCACCCGCAAAAAGAGGTTGATTAACAAATACTCCTACATAGTTGTACATTCACCCCCATTTTTCATATTTTTTCAAAAATTGTATCTTAAATTCTAATAGAAAACCATTGTCTCTTATTCTCGTCTTGATAAAAAACTAACATAATGATGACTTACTTTTTGTATACTATAGTTCCTCTATAATTTAAAAGTATTCTCAGTTATGTAAATTTATATATAACAACCGAGAAACCAGTTTCTACAAGAGTACATTTCTGGGTTTCTTTTGGTATATGAAAATCTTCTTATATCAGGCTTACTGCCTAGATGTCCCTATCACATATTGGTAAGTTGTTAGATATTGAGTGTTAATAATAGACAAAAATCTCATTGGTCATCCTATATCAATAAAATTTGCACAAATGTGATGCAGACATTATTATCTCAGTAATTTAAATATACCATCCTTGCTTTTTAAAACAACAGTTAATTACCACTTTAATTTTACAGAACTTTGATATTGCTGAAATAAGCAATCAATGTCTCTATAAAGAGCTATCTGTAGTAAATAAATCCCCTTTCAATGCATGGATCAAGTTCATCTTTACTGTACAAATATCTGATCTCATTAACAAGTATGCCAAAACACACTCACAGCTAAAACGTGATACCTGACGCCAACTGATGCATACTCTTATCACTTCTACCAAATTTTAAAAACAAACTCTGCACTTCCATAACATGAGTTTCTAAGTCTCAATAAGTTACAAATACAGCGAGGGTCATGAACTTGGTACACACCACCATCATATGGTTTTTTTACAATAGGTCATTCACTGGTAATGCTTATGGGTAGTGGAATAACATTAAATTGACCACAAGAGATTCACCTACATTATTGTCATTTAAACAGGCTTTACAGATGACACAAGACAGCAAATTAACATATATGCCATGCAACTCGCTCTTCCATATGCTTTTTAATTTTATTTATGTATATTTTATAATATAATATGTTTGAATATAATAATAATATTTTAACTAGAACATTCTTATTTCATACCTTAATATTTGTTTACATTTATAGGACACTCCCTTCTGCAGTTTGTAAGGCGTTGTGCAGACCACTTTTTGACATCTGAGCAACAAGAAGTTAGATTAGAAGCTGTACGAACATGCTCATGTCTTCTCCGATTAGCCTTAAGAAGTTCAGCCAACCGTCCATCTGATACTGTAACATCCACAGTTGCTGATGTATTAGGAAAGCTTTTAGTTGTTGGTATCACAGATACAGGTAACAACTGTCTTTTCACAATTGCCCATGACATGCATATCAATTTTTATACCCATAATGTTTGAAACTTTATAAGCTATTTTGATGGAATACTTACTATTGTTCATTTACTCTGCATTCACAGCTGATGAGGTTCGATTTGCTGTCCTTGAGTCTTTGGATGAAAGCTTTGACAGCCACCTTGCCCAAGCAGAAAATCTTAGTGCCCTTTTTGTTGCAATGAATGATGAAATGTTTGAGATACGAGAATTGGCCATTTGTACAATTGGTAGGCTTAGTAGTATGAATCCTGCATATGTTATGCCATCTCTCCGCAAGACTTTAATCCAAGTAAGTGTTAACATATTTTTTGGAAAACCTTTTTGTTATGTTAGTTTTCACTATTTTTAATAGAAAACTCAAGGGATATTTACCCAGAATATTTTAAATGATAAGAAGGGATTTATTTATATAATGGGAACATTTTAAATTACATAATGTTTACAGTTGTACCTTATAAAACTATGAAATCCAACCATTTTGCTATGGATGTTGAAGTTTGGTTAAAAGATAAGAAGTAATCTTTTGAATTATAGAATCAGAAATTTTTTGTCTTAATTGATTAGGATTATTGATGTAAAGTTATTTATTTATTTGAAAATGCCAGTGTTACAATTTGCACAATAACCCTAAGTAATAGAAATGACACTTTTTCAAAATGGTCAGACCCATTGGTTGTATATTTTCTCCAGTAATGAACTAGCTAAAAAAAAATCATAAATGAGAGGCTTCACTCGTAACAACCCTCATAAACTGTCATACGTATAGCTATGTTACATTGTAATGCCTTTGAATGTTACTTTAAGAGGTAATATTGTTTATATTTTTGGTAGCTGTTGACTGAACTGGAACATAGTGGAATGAGCAGAAATAAGGAACAGAGTGCTCGTATGCTGGATCATCTTGTGGTGAATGCTCCTCGGTTAATTCGTCCTTATATGGAACCAATCCTAAAGGTTCTTGTCCCCAAGCTCAAAGACCAAGATACAAACCCTGGAGTGGTAGTTAGTGTACTCACTGCCATTGGTGATTTGGCTGAGGTAAGTCAATTTTTTTAGATTTATTTAAAAGTTAGAGAAACAGAAACAATGAAATTTCCACATATAACTCATTTTCATTCATGACTTTTAACTTTAGTTTCTGATGATGTTGCAAAGCAATGAAATCTTAGTTATGAATGAAAATAAAGTTAAAGTGGAAATTGCTGTTTCTGTTTCTCCAACTATGAAGGATTTCCACAAAGTTGAATCCAAGGCTCTTTCTTACATTTATTTAAAAATGATGCTGCATGTGGAAATCTTTGTACCTGGCAGAAAATCAGAAATTTTTGTATTGTAAATCATGAATTTTATTCTCATCCATAATAAATTCCAGTATTATCCATATTTCATGTATGCCATATGATTAGCAGCATTCCGAAATGAATGTTCCACAATTTAATTCTATGACCCAAAACAATGCTGCATGACTGAAATTTTGAGTAGTCCTAGTTTGAACCTTCTGTCTCAGTTATGCAAAACTGCAAACTCTGCTGCCTAGTTGCAGTATCATAGTGAGTTTTAAAAATGGTGATTTTCAGTGGTGCACATTGAAAGTAGTGTGTATCTCCAAAATGAGTGTGATTGAATTTTTCCCTTCTGAGGGAGAAAGTATCAGGAATGTCCATAAGTGGTTGTTCAATGTATCTATCACTCTCAAGAGTATTCACCACATCATCAATAAACTTGGGTATTCCAAGGTGTGTGCAAAATGGATCCCTAAAGATCTCACATGATTAGGACCAGGATTGGTTCCAAGGGGTTACGTTCCTTTTGGAATGCTGGATAATGGTAAATAAAATGAAGAAGACTCCTTTGAAAAATGATCACTGAATCTGTTGTTTGTAGCAATGCAATGCCTCAGTTGAAAAGTTGTTTTCATAGTTAAAGAGAAATAAATTGTGGTAAATTACTTTTTGAATAATGAGTGAATAATCTATCATAATAGTAGCACTTCAGTCATACCTGCCTTTTTTCATCATCATTCAAAAATGAACAAGTAAATTTAGAGTGTGGCCGTGAATAGATACAAAACAACTCATCTCAGAGTATGACGGATTCACTTCTGATAAATTTCTGAAGTGATAGCAGCATGTTTTTTCAAGAATCTTTTGCCTCTAAAATTCCATCTATTCTTTTTTTTTATTATGTAACTATTTCAAAAATATTCATTCAATGCAAAATATGTAGACATTATTATAGTAAGAAATATGCTTTTCAGATTAGTAGCATAATTTTCTATTTATAATCACTTTCACCTTCTGTTACATACATAGAATTTAATTTTCAAAGTTAATTTTTACTATAAATAAAATGAATTTTTAGTTGATTATCTCGCTTAAGGTTCTCAAAAGTTTAGATCTTGTTACATATATAGTATTTAATATTAATACATAAATAAACAAATTTTATATTTACATATACCCCTCTGTGATTTTACACTGGTAGGGTTTTATTATTTATGTAATTTGTTCTTACATTGTTTTCATTCAGTTAAGTGGAGCTGAGATGCAGCCATGGGTGAATGAGCTTCTATCTATTCTTCTGGAAATGTTAGGTGATGCAAGTTCACTGGAGAAGCGTGGTGTGGCCTTATGGGCTCTTGGTCAGCTTGTAGGAGCAACTGGACGTGTTGTCACACCATATTCTGACTATCCTTCACTTCTTGATACCCTCATTAACTTTCTAAAGACAGAACAACAGCCTCTGATTAGGTAATTTGTTTATGAAGTATATGGTACAGAAAAGTTAGAAAATTTTGATGTTTGAGAAATTGTATTATACTTTTTAAATATATAATTCTTTGAACTTAGCATGGAGAAATATAATTCATAAAAATGCCCATAATATAATTCAGTCTTTCACAATGCTATCATTATTAGTATGTAAATAATTATTGTAAACGTGACTTAAAACCTAGTAAATATCAGTTTGCTTAGATTAATTTTTTTAACTGTTCACTAAGCAATAATGCAGTGTTCCTCCATTCTTCTGCTTAAATGACAGTGATATTTTGAATTATTCAGTCAACAACCTTGAACTTGCATGTGTATTGTAGCATTATTTTTTATCATCAAAATTAAAATTTCACGTCATTCTGCTTCAGGAGGGAAACTATTCGAGTCCTTGGACTTTTGGGAGCCTTAGACCCTTACAAGCACAAAATGAATCTAGGGCAAATAGACACACAAGCTGACTCAACTGCCCTTCTGTCTATGACAGACCTCAAGTCAGAAACTGAAGCAAATCATGGTAAGTTTCTTGTTGGATATATGATACAAGTATGCTTTTTATGTTTTGCATTCTCTTTGATCAATCTGCAGGTTTTTTACATACTTAAATAAATGAGCTAGATGTCCAGTAGTTTCATTACAAACCGAGTTGCAGTATTAAATAATCTCATTATCTTTAATGTTATACGTGTAGCTGTTTACAGTGTTTTAGAGTCACTAGTTGTTTTTATTATTTACCCTTATTCATATATATGTATGTAGTATGTAATTTGGAGGTAGGGGTGTTTAGAATATAAATCGCTTGAAATTTCATAGAGATAATTTTTCATTTTTTTAATTTCATCTTCTGTTATAATACAAATATTAGTCTCCTTGTCCAGAATACTGATCAATATGATATTTTTATGAAGAGGCCATGGATTGATTAGAGTTTTTGGCTACTGACTGGTGGATCAGTTAAAAATATGGGTGATGCCTTTAGATATCCCTTTCTAAGTCTAAAGGAATTGGCCTGTTGAATTCTAAATTCCTTTGTTCCAGATTAACTCCAAGTTGTCTTAAAATAACTTTCATATTCATTATATTTCATGCTATTGTATCATTTTTGTTTTATATTCAAGTAAAAATTGTCTTAGTGGATCCATAATGTACTACATATATGGAATACCATAATATTAAAAAGTACATATTAGGCATTAATAAGCTAAGCTAATTAAAGGCAATAAGTATCAATTCAGACATTTGTATGAATTGCTTTCCATATATTTCATTTACATGAAGTTAAAAAAGTGTCTTAATATGTCAACTGATTTCATCTTGTAACAAAAGCAAGTTGAAGTCAGCACAATTTGAAATATTGAAGATATTTATGTTTTTTGATTCTTTAAATTATATACATATATGAATCAGAAGGGGAACTGTTTCACCAGATGTTGGTATCTTTGGATCAAAGGTTAAGATACCAGGTTTAAAATTAACAGCTGGAAAAATTGTTGTTACCCCTAAGCAACACATGTTGCAAAAAATGATAATTCAGAGATCATTAGACCAACGCTGGTGAAACTTATGAACAAATGTTAAATTACTGAAAATTTTCAGAACTGACTACAAGTGAAATGCTTGTTAACATGAGTTCATCAACTCTGGAGGAATACTACCCTGCAATTGCCATTGCTACCCTAATGAGAATTATTAGAGATCCTACTTTGGCTCAGCACCATACAATGGTGGTTCAGGTATGGCTATTTTTGTTGACTGTTGTTTCATGTCATTTATGTGAAAAAATTGAAATTTTTCTATCTTCAATGACTCAATTTTAAGTATTAGTTATAGTTACACATTCATTCACCTATTAAAACATTTTTATACACCATTGTTATCTATACCAAAATACCATTTATTTTAAGATTAAGATTCTGAATCAATATATGTTTTCTTAAGTTAAGTACTTGTAAAAATATTTATTTTTTTGGTTGCATGTATCATACATCACTAAGTTTTTTTCAATGTCTGAATTTCAATGTCAATGGAATTCTTTGTCATGCAGTACATGGTTATTTTGTAACTTGGTCTTATTACATTTTGTTTATAATGTGAACTGCTTTATATTTTGGCCAGAATGTTATCCTTAATCCATTGATCTTATTTAACATTATGAAATAAGTGAAATTGCAGTTATATGTAGTGTTACTCATTGTATTAAAATTGTTAGAAAAACATCTTAAGTAGTAATTTAAGCCCCTCCTTCCTACTATCCTCTTAATTTTCTGAGGCTCAATTCTGTAATTCTGTTATTCATTTCTCTTGATTAAAGAGACTTAAGCTCTTAATTGGAATCCTAAAGCAGACTGGGTTAGCATTGGGATAGTGAACTTACTGGCTAACCTAAAGGTCATGGGTTTGAGACCCTCACAGGGCATGGGTGTTGTGTTTGTTCAATAGGGTTTCTTTTCTGATTTGAAGGGATGTGAAATGACAGGCTATAATAAGCAGGCTATAATAAAAAATACTATTACTGGAACCCTAAATTATCTCTGGTGATAAAAGAATGCTTTTTCTGGTCTCCAGGTCTTTTAAATAGGAGAGCTCTAACAGAGCTTTCCACATGATAGTTTCAATGATGTCTCCCTAAATGTGTACCTACAAAGTATTATTCTGATGACTCATATTGAAACCATGATATGCTTTAGATGTAAATTTGGATTTTATTTCTATTCTGAACCAACAGTGTTTACTTTAAAGGCATAATTATAAAAGAAACAAAAAGCTGAAGGAATTAATATTTGAAAGATTTTAATTTTTAGATTATTTAGTCTCCACTTCCCCCATCACATGGAGAATGGTTTTGCTGTGTTGCCTTCTGATTAGACAAAACTTGTTTTCTTTAATTATGTGTACTTAATTCACCTTCTTGTAGGTAGTTTTTCATTAAAACATTAAGTTTTTCTCCAGGTTAAAATCTAACTTTTATTTACTCTCTCTCGCAGGCAGTCACATTCATTTTCAAGTCTTTGGGAATAAAATGTGTTCCCTATATATCCCAAGTAATGCCAAGCTTTTTGAATGTTGTCCGCACAGCTGATGTAAACTTCAGAGAGTTCCTATTCCAGCAACTTGCTGTGCTTATAGCAATTGTGAAGCAGCACATAAGAAATTATCTGGATGATATTTTTGAGCTTATTAAAGTAAGTACACACTACATAGTTTAAAATTCCTGCTTGATTGTAAATTTTGAACCCAAATAGAGTGAAATAATATTTTATCAGTAAGAGACCTTTACCATAAAAAACTTGACTGGTAATTATTTTTTTAAACATTAAAATCTGATATGTTTTGATCATTGACATTAGGAAAATATTTTTGAACATTTGACAATTGAATATTTATGAGTTTCCTTATTGTAGGTTTTCATGGTCAAATGATATGTAGTACCAAGTAACTTATGAAATGCTTTAAACAGAAATCAATATAGGTACCTATATCAGCCAGTTTGATAATGTCTTATATTTCACATTTTCAGGAATTTTGGACAATTAACAGTCTAATGCAAGGAACAATTATCCTTCTGGTTGAGCACATTGCTGTGGCATTAGGAGCTGAGTTTAAAATTTATCTGCCCCAGTTAATGCCACAGATGTTAAGGGTGTTAACCCATGACACCAGTAAAGAACGAACTGTAACAATTAAGGTAAGTTAATGCTAAGGGTTATTCTTATTTTCATCTTTTTGAATTATCTATCTTCTAAATTTAAACTTAATGATCACATTTTCAAGAGGATAAATCTGCATCATATTGTCAGTCACCAAGGACAGCTCTGAGAAATGAAATTACAGTAGCAGTAGTCATTATTGTATCATTTTGGACTTAAAGGGACTAATATAATTTGACTTATTTTGGTTTTGGTAATCCCAGTGGTAGCCAGAGACTTCTACTTTCTTCTGGAGTAAGACATATAATATGAACAATTGAAGTGAAATTTAAACAAAAACTTTTCAGAAAAAATATTACTGATTCTGGATAATGTAGTGGAAGAAACACAATGAAAAGAAAGATTTAGTACTTTTCCACGGTGTAACATATTTGATACAATGTGTTTCAGCACACTGAGCCATCCTCAGGTACAAGACAAAAACAAAGTCAAAAACACAATATATATAGTGAAATCAAGGAGGTTGGGAGGGAAAGGAAAGGTGGGGAGGGGTCAGGAGGCAGCGAATAGTAAGGGAAATATGTGTCATCACGAGCATGGAAGGGGAAGGAAGGTATTACGGATAAAGGAAGGTTAAGAAAGGGAGAGGGGTGGTTGTTGAGATGATGGGTTATTTCATAAAGAAGGGCAAGTCGAGGAGGGGGAAAGCAGTATATGTACTGTGTTTTTGACTTTGCTTTTGTCTTGTACCTGAGGGTGGCTCAGTGAGCTGAAGCATGCCATACCAAATATATTATACTGTGGAAAAGTGCTAAATCTTTCTTTTCATTTTCAGAAAAAACTTCAATATAAAGAAGGAAATATAGATTTTAATAGCTTGTATGCTTATGATTACACCGTAATAGAATTTTGGATAAATATTCATTGACATAATTTTAGTTGGATATTTGTTTGACTTATATGTTAATTGCACATTATTTTTTTGGGATAGATGAAATAACTTACACAGAAAAAAAGGTAATAATATATAATAACTCTTTCGAGGCATGAGCTGGCTTTTACTGGTAACACATCATCTTTGTCATGGGCTATCAGTTTTCTTTTTGCTAAGCATTTTAATCCCACATAACTTCTCACTTAGACACACATAATTATCTTCATTTTTCCATTGTATCCTGTCATTGTCAGAGCCCTGCTGTCCTTCAAAACGGGAAGAATTTTGAATAGTCAATACATTTTTCTTTCCTTTTACTCCCATAAACCAAAACTACTGTCTCAACCCTAAGGTTGCCTTGATAAATGAGGGTAAAGCCCACTTGGCACTTGTCTCAACAGCATGTAAAAATTCATACATAGAGGAGCCAGTTCCTTTCCGTTTGCCTCCTGTGGTTTCCCCAGAAGATCTGATACCCAGAAAATTACTCAGATTAGGTTTAGCTGAAGGCATCATTGGGCCTTAAACCTGGGTCTCCCATTCCATAGCCAATATCTCCATCCACTGGGCTACAACCCCTCATACACTCTAATCAATCAAAACTATTGAAGTTATATGAAAAGTTGATATAATTATAAATATGTTTTGTTTAGGAAATTTTGTAAATTCTATATACCATTTATGCATAAGGATTGTATTATGATAATAATTTATTTTGGAAACTACTACATACTTCTTTCAATAGTTGCTGTCTGCCCTTCAGAAGTTTGGCAACAACTTGGATGATTATCTCCATCTTATTCTACCTCCTGTGGTGCGTCTGTTTGACTCTTCTGAAGTGCCTCTAGCAGTATGTCGAGCTGCCCTTGAGACTGTCGATCGATTGGCTGATGGTGAAGGGGCAGGGGGACGTGGGGGCAGTGGGCTGGACTTCTCGGACTTTGCCTCCAGGGTCATACATCCCCTTGTAAGAACTCTCGATTCTTGCCCACAAGAACTGCGACCTGTTGCTATGGACACTCTGTGTGCATTGGTGCTACAGCTAGGGAGGAGATACCAAATATTTGTGCCATTAGTTCACAGGGTACTCACACGACATCGTATAGCTCATCAGCGTTATGAAGTTTTGTGTGCTAAGATTGTCACGGTGAGTACTTCAGCATTTTTCATGTTTTGATATTGGGTTATGCCTCATTCGATGGAATTTTACCTACATTTCAAGTAGAACTTAAAATGTATGTATTCTTAAAATGTCAAGGTTTGCAAAAAAAATTGCATCAATTTCCAGTTTTCCTCTGAAGTGATGAGGCAACTTGAGTGAGGTGTCTTATGTATATTAAACATTATATTCCAAATAATGATGGATCATTAACAGTATCCTCAATCCTTGATACCAATAACAATACCAACACCCATTCTACTATTTAAAGTTTAATTATGGTTCCGCATAAACTTTGTTTGAAGTATTTTGCTAATGTTTTAGCTATCTTACTGGTGCCCTGAGCAAACCGCATTTTACACTGATTTTGAAAACGTACATTATAGCCAGCTGGCAAAACTTCTCTCTAACCTTATGTGCCATTTAATGTCATTATTTCATTTACACAAGTTTAAGATGAACCTGATTCTTAAACAATTCCCCCTTAATTTTGAGCTCCACAAGGGAAAAATCAGTAGAAAACTAAGGCACGTTCATAATTTTTCTCAGAACCCAATGCACCAACATTGTTTCAATTTATACCAAGAAGGTATTAATGCTTTTTACAATCCAAATTAGGATAATTGTAACTATAAGGGTATGATCATAACAGAATTAATCTATCTGATTAGTGGAAAAGTAAGACACCCTCCTGATTTTGCTCTGAATCAAATGTGCCAACGTTGTTACAGTTTATAGCATAATGGCATTACATAATACTTTAAAAAACCATTTTAAGTCAAATATGGCCAGTCATATGAGGATTTTGTGAGATGAGATAATGTTGATGAGACTTTAACTGAAACTGGAACAGAATTTTACATACTTGCACTGGTAATACATACATACTTACACTGGTAAATATCTGGATTATGCAATCCAGTTGAAGTTGAGAATTTTGCTTCAAATTGTAAGATGAACACCCACTTTCTTCTGAAGTCTGGAAAGTAAAAAACCATTGTCTAAGATTCATAAAATAGAGTATATAATTTATATTCATTGGCTCATTTTTTGCTATTAATTATTATGTAATATTATATAGTTTCCCATCATTAAATACTATTTGTACTTTTCTTTTAGGATGCTACAATAGCCGAAGATGAAGATTGCCTACTAACCAGGCACAGACTTTCACGGTTAAAAAATAGGGATGTGTCACTCACATCTTCTGACACTGCCACCATAAAAAGGGTATGTAGCATTTTTCTTCCAAATCGATTCATGAATCATATCCTTTAATTCATATCATTTTCTGTATAATTAATTTTTGAACATGTTCTGCCTCTTTTAACCATTGCATATCTGTCAAATGTAGAAAATTATTTTTTCACTCATTTTTTATTATATTTTCAGTTGCATGTGTCTGCTGCCGATCTACAAATGGTTTGGACAGCCACTAGGCGTGTTTCCAAAGACGACTGGCTGGAATGGCTCAGAAGACTTTCTATTGGGCTATTAAAAGAATCTCCATCACCTGCTTTAAGGTCTGAACTCTTCGAATTGCATAGTTTCATGCATGATGTGGTGGAATTCAAACATACATATTAGCTACAAGGAGATACATAGTAGTTTTCATTGCCATGTCATGCATTCATTACAGTGGAAAATTACCTTCTCCTTGTCATTAATAAGTCTGAATTCTTAATTCACATTTTTCTTTGTTTTAAGCTTTACCAGTTTAATCTGGGGTTGCTTTTGTTCAGTGTTTTTGGCTAGTTTTACAGCTGCATCCCCTTGTTGATGCCAACCATTCAGAAAAATGAGTGTGAGACAAATACAACATCCAATCCTTGAGCAGGATTTGCACCTGTGACCTTTGGGTTGACCGGCGAGTGCACTACCCACTTGGCTAACACAGCCAACTTAACTCACATAATGATGGTTTTTAATATAACAATAGATTTTATTTAAAAAACTAAAAAAAAACTTTTCTGTGCAACTGCATATGAAATGTTTCTCTTATAGTGTAGATTTTTTTGTGTGAATGTATGTAGCTGTAATTTTTCACTTGCCTGAAGTGAATTCTTAGTACTTTTTATGGAATTCATTGGGGAAGCCTTGGGATGTCATCTCATAATATCCAATAGCTAAAATTTAACAGTGTGGCATGTTTTCAGTCAGGGTACTCTTGGTGAAAGTATGTACTTAAATTATTTTTTATCATGAATATGAGTGGGATTCAATACTTTGATACCACAATGCCACTCAGTGGATACTGGTACCATAGGTATCATGTATGAACTTACTGTGGTAATCATCCCAATGATTTAATGCCTATGAATAAATATGAGACTTACAATAGAGTTATCTAATATTTTTGGAGGAATAATTGAAATATTAAGTTTTTATGAAAAATTTATTTTGCAATTCTTACAAACTTCATTTGATGGTATGAATCATTCACTCAAGAATATGCATATTGTCTTAGAAAAATATGAAAATCATTACAATTTAAATTTTCCCTAAATATGTAATATATCATGTATCTACTCTATTTCCCATGGAACTGTTTCAGATCCTGTTGGGCATTAGCACAGACGTATTCACAACTGCCAAGAGACTTACTTAATGCAGCTTTTGTTTCTTGCTGGGCAGAATTGAGTAGTGCTGATCGTGAAGAATTAATTCACAGTTTGGAACAAGCCTTAGCAGTTCCGGATTTGCCTGAAGTTACCCAAACCATACTCAATTTAGCAGAATTTATGGAGCATTGTGATAAGGTGTGGTTTGGTTTCAAAAGGGTCTCTAATAGTGTGATGTCATCTTTCTTTCTAAGAAATAAGTTACAGAATTTAAATTTCCACTTTAAAAAACTTCTTCTTTATTCTGACATGTTTCGGTGCACTACACCATTTTCAAGTGACTTGAAAATGGTGTAG
>WURS02000011.1:10954546-10982988 GCA_011762765.2 Rhinocypha anisoptera | reverse complement strand
GGATAGAGTTAGGAACGAGGAAGTGTACAGAAGAGCGGAGGAAACTAAGGCATTGTGGGGTACAATAAGAAAAAGAACAATGAGGTGGATGGGACACACCCTGAGGCATAATGGGTTCGTGAAGAATGGGTTCAGTCATTAATGGGTTAGAAGGAAGACCTATCAAGGAGTAAGAGAGCTAGCAGTAGATAGGAAAGGATGGAGGGCTGCAGTCAACCAATCTTCGGATTGAAGTACTAATGATGATGAAGTACCATGGACTTAAAGAGGAATATAATGGCCCCTATACCAAAAGTTTTGTTGCAATTACCAAGATGATTATATAAAAGATTCTGAGTGGAGGAATGGAGAAGACAGAAGAGTATTTAATCAGAATGTTATAATTTTGAAGTAGTGGAAGAGCAAGGGAAGCAAGCCTTATGTTTAATGTTCATCTCGGAGAAGAGGTGACAGAAAAACCAACCAAAGTTTTATTATATTTGTGGAATTCTAAAGCATTTGATAACAGACTTGGCCACCAATCTATGAATCTTAAAAGATATTGGATTGCGTAAAATGGCAGAAGATGATTGCATGCTCTTTATAGAGAGCAGGCATCAGTTACTGTGGCAAACTAGAGAACAAGAGTAAAGAAAAGAGTAAAACCCTTATGCTTACTATCACCCAAGATCTTCACTGTTTAAATCAAGAAAGCATTAATGAATAAAAGATTATGTAAGGATAAAAGAAAGTGATATGCTGCAATTTGCAGGTGACATTGTGATATGGGTAGAGAAGGAAGATCTAAAAGGGAATAATCCAGAATGGAAGGAGGGATAAGGAAGTGCAACTTAAGGATAAACAAGAATAAAACAAGAAATATTCTGCAGTTGCAGTAGGGAATCAACAATCAAATCAAGCTAAGGAAGGAAGCAAGTGATCAAGTGAAAGAATTCTACTGAAGGATCTCAGGTTTTCCCAGTGAATAGATTGGAGGAAGATTTCTTGGGTTTCCATCCAGGTCTAGGAGTTATTTGCCACTGACTTTTCGAAGCTAAGTCCGTCGTCATTGCCATCATCTCCCTGAAGACAATGGAGGACTTAGCCTTCGATACGTCAGTGGAAAACAACCCCTGGACTCAGATGGAAACACGAGAAATCTTCCTCCAAGATTTCTTCTGTTTTTGGAAAAGCAAGATGGCCAATAATGGAAAAGAAATCTGATAATAAATAGAACATGAACAAAGTCACTGTCAGAGAAAAAAGATTGGAGCAGTGGAAATGCAGTGCTATGGAAGAATTTTGAAAATTAAATGGAGGGGCTGAGTAACTAAGGCACAATTTCTCTGAACAGCCGAAGAAGAGAGAATCTTATGGTTATGGGCTAAAATTACTATAAAAAGAGGAAAACCAATAAGACACATTGATCCATGACACTAGTGATACTGTTGGAAGGAATTTTTGGAGGAGAGAACCCTAGATTTAGGCCAAGGATGGAATATGGGAAAGAAAAAGGAGAATATGGGCATAAGGAGCTATGAAGAACCTGGTTTGAAAGGTGAAAGAATACTGAAGAGACATTGTAAAGACAAACAAATCTTCAGACTGCAAACACAGGATGATGACCAATAAAGGAGGTACAATATAGAAGAAGGTTTCTTCAGCACTTATCCCTTGAAAAATCAATAAACAAATATGCTGAAGAGTCATTGAAAAAGAATCATGATTAGAGTATACTTATAATGAGGGAAACCAATACAACTGTTGAGGCATGACAGTTAATGAAAACTGTATTGGAAGGGATCTTAGTGAAGAACCCTAGAGATAGTCCAAGGATGGTGTATAATGTGTAGAATGAAGGAGAAATTTAAGGGAGAACCTATGAAGGTATGAAGAGGTTGGTCAGTGATATAATACCTGGGAGAGCTGCTGTAGATCAATCTTAGGGTTTTAAACTTGATGATGAATTATTGAAACAAGAAAGCAGAATAAATGAAGGTTGAATTAAGGGTGATGTAACTACAGTTTTAGGAAGTGTTACAGCAAGGAATTCAGTTTAGGGTCTACTTAATTGACTACTGTATATGATTGAGTAAACATATTATTTAGTACTGCTTTAGAGGATAGTTTGCCAGGTGTTTTTTTAGCCTCTACCATTTTACTCACATGTAAGGAAGGCAGACTGGTAGTAGAAGGAACAATGTGCATTGTCAGTGTGTATATTAAGTGGTTTGTAGTGGTGATTTCTACCTTATCTGTAAGAAGGAGGAAATTTTGTTCTAAAAAGGTCAAAGGAGTTTGAATAGGATTATGGTCACATGCTGACATCTGTTGAGATGTGAGAGTTTCAGAAGAGAAGGTTTATAGGTGAAGTTTAGGTTAGTAAACAATTATATAATTAACATGCATCATCTATTGAGAAAAACCCACTGTAAAATGCTGACCTGTATAGGTAAAAAGTGTGTCAGGGGCAGGAAAATATCTTTGGAGTAATAGGTGTTGGCACTGCCATTTGTTTACTGATGTATATGAGTTCCCCTTGCCATTTTTGAGTAACAACTCTATTTCTACGATTGCAAGAAACTACATATACTTTCAGGAGTATCATCAGTTTCTCTAATCTTAATCATTGTGAGCTACTTTACTCAAAGTGGTTGAGGCTTCTAGAATGCCATATTTCATATAAATTCTAGAATTGTTTTATCATGTCATCAATTGTTTAAAAACCATCATCACTCTGTTGCTCACTGAGTCACCTTACCAACTCGATTGTAGTCATTGATTGACGATGTAATCATCTGACATTTAGAATATTAGTCAAAAACATGCAAATAATTTCTGGCAATGATTAGTTCGCTTTTTGATTCCAACTAGATTAAAGTTTAAAGTAATGCTGTGTCATATGTCATGAAGGTATTAAATTGCAATTTAATACCTTCATAACATATGACACAGCACTACTTCAAACTTTAATCTAGTTGTAATAGTTAATCTAGTAGTAATAAACTTAATAATAAATTATTTATTATTAAGGAAGTGTGATCTGAATCACATGGATTAGAAGCAGGCAGAATTTGATGTTCATACTTAAGCATTTAAATGAATCCTTTGTTCAAGGCTTAATATTAGACTTGAATATTATAATGAGTTGAAAATATTTCATGGATATAGTAACAAACAATTACTGTACTTATTCAAGCCTAAGGCAACCCCCTTCTTGAAACTCCACAAAGGAATTAAAATATTTTTGAAGGATAACGAATGGGAGTAATTAAATACTTAAGAGAAAGTAGAAACTCTCTAGCAAAGTGCAAAAATTCTTCTTATTTAATAATGCAATGTCATAGACCAAGCCATTATCTAATTAGTTCAACCTCAATACTAAACAACTATTGAGCTATCGGAACATGCCTCTGCCTTAAAACTTTGCCATTCCTCATTGCCCAAGAACACAATTGCATAGAAAGAAGCATGGTTTGAATTCCCTTTGAAAAATCTTGCTTTATGCAAGAGAAATTGTTTGACATTTGTAGATTTTAATTTATCTTGTTAGCAGGACTTACAGAACACTCAGTATTACTTTAACCTACCTGATGAAGAGTTATGTTTTCTTGAATAAAATCTTAATCCAAAAGTGCTTAGTGAGTGAGATCTATTGAACTTCTTGTTTCAAATAATATGTTCTTAGTTGTGAACACAATGCCAGAAATTATACATGTTCCTTAGACATCCTATTTCCTTCTCTTTGAGGCTCATTTCCTCTTGCTCCAGTTTTAATTTATTGGAATAGGGGTGACATTCATTTTCCTATTCCATTACTCATTTGTTGCTAAGATATCTTCTGGAGTGCGCCATTGGTCTGATTCATCAAAACTCACTTCAAAAGAATTAAGGAATGAGAGCTGATGACTGATTTAATGCGTGTAATCATGGCTGTTACACTTTGATCCTTCTGCTGTTTTTTCTCTATTCTTTATAGGTTGTCATTGTCACCAATACTCCAAGGCCAAGTGAAACTTCTCTTGACTACATCAAAGACTTTAGACGTGTGTTGGTGTCTTTCAAGTTTGAAGCATTGTGATATCCAGAAGTGTATGCTGATGCCATATATCACTAATGTTAGATTCTGAAAGACATCATCTGCATGTCAGCAAAAGTTTTTTGAATGGGAAAGTGCTGTGACATGGTTGAACACTAGAAGAGGACATCTTCCACTGGACATTGGGCTGTACTTGAACACTAGAAGAGGACATCTTCCACTTGAGCTGCTCTAGTTTGGTGTAGATGAATGTGGGTGTGTACCTGGGATACAAGTCCTGAGAGATTTACTGCATTTAATGTAGTAGAATCAGCAATTACTGCATTTTTTGCATTTTGGCATGGGACTTGGATCCTTGGTGCAGTTCCTTCTAATCATTTACACTAAACTACTTCATCTAATTTGGATTCAAATAATTTTTGTAAGAAGGGTTGTAAACCCAATTGTCTAAATAAAATTTTTTACTAAGACCCTACCCAAATTTTATTTACCAAAGTTTCAACGTTGAACAGAGACGAATATTTTTTGAGTTGGACTTATAGTATATTTTTAGGTACTTTTTTCATCAATTTTCATAAAAATTTGCTAAAAATAAGCAAAAATTTGAATTTTGCTGATAATTTTCAATTTTTTTCCTTTGCTCTGCAAATTCCATATGAACTAGGAGAAAGCACCGAGTTCTCCTTGATCACATGCAACCCGCTATACGTTGAAAACTATTCTAAGTCCAAAACGTAAACAAAGAAATAGTACTAAGTCTAAAGGTAAACAACAGGAACAGGTCATTCAAAATGACAAAGTTTCAATAGTAAACAAATCATTTGGTCAAGGCAGTTTATTTGCCGTCAATCACATTGGAACAAGAAATCTTACAATCATTCTCAAATTAATTCAGTTGTGCCAATGGTGTTTTGAAGCATCTCCTACATTGAAGTGTCTTTTCTTCCAATCCATGAATGTTGATTACAACTTTAACAGGACTTGTCATAGAATGTAGTTGCAGGAGAGATGTATGCAGAAATGATTTAATGTTGAAGATCCCAGGAACACCTACAAAGAAATTGAAATTAATACAAGATAGCAATAACATTTGTAGGAATTATCAGTAAATATATAGTTAATTCCTATCCAACATCTTTCCATTTTATCCAACCATCCACTATCCATTTAACAGAATTGATGGTTTTAATTGTTGAGTGACAACTCACCATGAAGTGTCAAGCCCTTTCAAATAATCACCATTCTTAATCATTTGTTAAACTAGGCTCCAAATCAATATTCTGTTCTTTAGGACAGCAGTATAAAATCACAGTAAATGGAATGGTAAAAAGCCTAGCTTTTACTGATACTGAATTTTTCTTGCCAAATAAGATGACTTGCATCAATTACATTTAGCAAGTCACTTCTATACTGTAGTCAAACTAAATAGCTGTGGCAGTGAATGGCAGAAAATGAAAATGACTATCTACAATCAATCAACCAATAATTAAAACAAATAATTTAAGCAGCAATTATACAGCCTAGCTTGTCTAGTCAATGTCAACATTCAGACAACTTAATTATCAAAATTAAGCTTAAAAAATTAAAATCTAAAGCCCTTCCAATTTCAACAACAACTCTTACAATTCCTTCCAATAATGTACACTTAAGGTGAAAACTGGAAGGGCACACACAGGAATGGCAGGCAATAGGCCTTTCAGTAGCTCTTCAGAGTTCTGTATTAATCACTCAGTCTAGTCATTACATTTTCAACAATCTTATATAGGATCATTTATAACTAGTGTTCATAGATGCTCTGGCAATTAGAACATCTTCAAATCAAAGAAAATATTGAATAAATAATGCCCATGCCCTAGACTGCTTGAAAAATACAACCTTAGGATAACCACAAGCATCCTTCCAAATTGAATGTTGGAAAACTAATTTTAATTGTATTTAAAATGCCTTCCCATCTTCTGCTAAGGTTCAGATAACTTTTGTAAGGTGGAATTTTCTAATTATAATATCACACTAAAGTACTCAACAAAAATCATTGCAGCTCATATTTTAAGTTGTAAAAAGGATTATTTAACATGCAAATAATTGGAAATTGAGAAATAATAATTATACCATTTATTTGTCTAGAGATCAGGATACTACAAATTTGTTACACATGATACAAAACAAAAATATAAATTTGTATATGCATATAAATGTATCAAACCTTATTTAGAAATAGAATAAAATATTACATTTCAAGTACATTAATAAATTGTTCTTAAATCAACCTTAAGCTCAGTTGGAAGTTTGCTGAATTGTAGGAGGTGCATAGATTTTGGATCTGTGCTTGCACTGTTTGTACATAATTGTTGAGAGTGTAATATATGTAACTTGTGTGGTAACATGCACTGTTGTGTGAGGGAGTGCTATCATGGGGTAAGTCTCAGTCTGTGGCTAGCAGTTTGTTTTGAACAATGTGGTGAAGCATTACACTCGCTAGAAGTGCTGCACACCAATGTAAAGAATGTATATCCTGAGGCAATAAAGTATTATTATTATGCAATGGAACAAATCTAATATCCATGGAAAAACTAACATGGTAGCAGGGCATAGTTGGTTTTTAAAAATGTTAGTGGCTTTGAAAAAAAGGGAGTACAGAACAAAAAACTTCTAAATGGGACAAAAAAAATGCCAATATAGGTATTTTAATTGGTTACAGTAACACTGGCTATCATTTACTTTTAAATTGTAGTCTCTGTGGCTAGACATGTAGATATTGTCTAAGTAAATGTTAAGTGTATTGTTTTAAATGAGAATGAATCTGATAATGAGAATAATGAAATTGATTTGAAAGATGAAACTGATGAAAGTTCTAAAAATTAATCTTTGGATAAAAGGGTTCAAATGCCAAACTCAGAATGAACCTGAAATTTGCAGATATCAACGAAATACAAATCCTCCAAATAAACTGATTATTTTGTGTATAAATATTTTGTTAATGTGTGTAGAACTGTTGTACCAAATATATTTGTGGAGGTGAAAAAGAGAAATGAGAGTAAATTTTGGAAAAAAGCTATGAATAAAGAGTGACTGTTTAAATAAAAATAAAACTTGAAAATTGGTAAATATTGAAAATAATAAAGTATTGGATGTATTAAAAATCAGATGATACTTATAAGGCCAGATTAATCGTATGAGGTATTTAGCAAACTGATGAAATTGATGATATTCTCCTGCAGCAAAAATGCAGACCTTAAAAATTTTACTGTCATATTGTTTTCAAATGGGCCTAGAAATTGAACAGATAGATGTTGAAACCAATTTTAAATGGTAAGGTAAATTCTGAAGCTTATGTTAAACAACCAAAAGGCTATGAAGGTGGTACAAATAGGGTTTGTAAACTGATAAAAACTTTGTATGGGTTAAGAGAAAGTCCAAGAGCTTTGTATGAATGTCTTGATACATTTTGGTTAAGTTTAAGTTTCGAAAGAATTGTTGATTTACATTGATTCACATTTATATACTTAGAAATGGGAAAGATACTTTTTATTTATCAATTTTTTTATATTTATGGTGAAAATAGGAAGGAAAATATCTGAAAAATTTAAAATAAAAGAACTTGGAAAAATTAAATACTATCTAGGGATTACAATTGAATATGAGTCCCATACGCATGAAATGAAATTAAGTCAAACCAAATATATTGCGCCATTGATTAAGAAATATAATTTAGAAAATAGTAAGTTGTATAATAAACCTATGGAAATGAACTTTAAAATTGAAAAATCAAGATGTTTGAGAAAAAATATTAAATATAGAAATTTAATTGGTGCTTTATTGTATGTAAGCACGGCTACAAGGCCTGATATGTTTCAGTGTAAATTAGCTAAGCAGATAGAATTGTTATAACAAAACAAATATGCTCTAAGAATTTTGGAATATTTATATTTGACAAAAGATTGAAATTAATTTTCAAAAGAAATGAAAATGTTAATATTATTGAGTGTTATATTGATGCTGATTTGGCAGGTGACCATTTGGTTAGAAAATTCACTACTGGTTATGTAATTAAGACTATTTGGAAATATAATATATTGGAAATCCAAAAAGCAAAAGTCTGTGACTAAGGTATTGACATTTGCAGAGTATGTAGCATTGTCGGAAGCAGTAAGTGAATTAAAATTTTTAAGGGAATCATTGAAAACATTTAATGTAAGAATGAGAAAGCCGATCAATATATATGAAGATAACAGTGTGTAATACATTTAAATTGTGCAGTAATGCATGCATGGTAGTGTGGGTGTGTGAGGGAGTGCTGTCACGGGGTAAGTCTCAGTCTGTGACAAGGAGTTTGTTTTGAATGACAGGGTGAAATGTTAAACTCGCCGGCACCACCTTGCACCATGCTGATGTAAAGGATGTATATTTAAAGGCAATAAAGCCTTATTATTATTATGCAATGGAACAAGTCCTCATTTCAACAGAAAAACTAACAATAGTGATAAAAAATCACAGCCTTGTTAAATGTTTGTGAACCTCAGAATTCCTTAAAATTTCCTTTTGACAGAACAAGAACATTCAATATATATTTGGACCTTGAAAATGGCCTTGGCCTTACAAATGAACAAAAAAAAAAGAAAATTAAATGAGAATAGAGAACACCCTAGTTCAAAACCATTAGAACATATTGTGAAACAGTGGACCTAATTATAAACTAGCTTCAATAGAAACTATTTTGCTTACTTCATATTTATAAGGAAACCAAGGATATCAGGTAGGACTTATCTATCCAAATCAAGAATAATGCTAGAATACGCATGTTCTGCCATGCCTGTTTACAGACTAAACCATCAAAAGTTGATAATGTAAGTAAAATATTGATATCATTTGCATAGAGTAAGGGGGAAGCATCATTCATGTATTGAAAACTATTTGGAAATTGGATTATACATAAGAGAAAATATATCCTCAGAACCAAGAGGAACATCTAAGAGGGAAATAAAATTAGTAACATTTACTGAAAAAATGTTAAAACCTATTTGATAAGTAGGGTTCATTCTACAAGCCTTTGCAATGTATTGAATACTCATCTTTCCGGTTTCTTTAGAAGTAGTTGCTCAACGAAATCAAAGCTTTAGAGGAATCAAAGAACATTGCAGTAACTCTCACTTTTTTCTAAATCTTACTGTACACCTATTATTTCAAGCAAACGGAAATGCAAAATTAGCTGATGGTATCAATTGATCTAATATGTTGAATATCCATCAAACCTACCAATAAGATGAATAAGTCCAATTGTTACAGATATTTAAGCAATGTTTTCTTAAGGTTTTAATAAATTTCACCTTACCACTTCTATATCTAATTAATTTTGCTCACTATTGTATCCAAATAATCACAGAACTCAACCTTGAATGGAAAGTAGGCTAAATCTAGTTTTGGCTTAACTAATCCATTGTTCCAACTAACACAAACCTCTAGGTTTGTTGAATGAATTACCTCAACCTAGGAAGGTTAAATATGGATTAAAAATCAGGAAAATAAATTAGCAATAGTTGCCCATTGAAGGAAACTAACAAAAAAATGCTTAGCTCTTGTAAGCAAAGTTAGCAGTCTATCATAACATAGGCCTAAATTAACATTGACTATGTAAAAATTTCTCCCAAGAATACTGCTTACTGGAATAATCCTAAATACATTCACGACTACCTGAAAGTTATTCTTTTAAAACAAATTGTAATTACTATTAATTTTGGGCAAGAATGTGAACAATATAAAAGCATATTCCCCATTTAATAATTTTAGAAAAAAACCAAGTTTTTTCAAAGAAATTAAATTTTTAGAACTTTTGGAAGTATCTATGAAAAACTAAAATTTATTATAAAAATATGAACCATTTTTAATAAACAAATTCAAATATGATGCTCTCATGAGGATTTAAAATTTTTTTTTCTGTTTAATAATGATTAAAAATGTTTTAAAATCATTAACTTTTTACGAGAATAGCACTACTTTTATATTTAGCCTTTCAAATCAAGCACCTACATTACAGACAGAGTTAAAGCATAGAAGCATTGTATTCGCATCCTACAGATAATGTTCAGGGTTTGCAATAATAAATTATTTTCAGTAGTTCTCCAAAAGATGAAAAAACATTTAGATCTTAATGAATATTATGGTATAATAAAAATAAATAGAAGTATTGTTGGCAGCATGAGCTATTGCATTAATATCGGCTCTTTATACACAAAGTTAACTTTGTTTAGCATTACAATAAAAGCCCTCATAATTATAAGTGCAATTGGAAAAATAACAGAAGTATCATTTACAGTAAAATTAAGTGCCTACTATAGTGAAGTGTATATTTGTGTCCATTTTATTTAAAATTTCTCCTACAAATTCTTGCTGTTAGGAGCGTATAACCATGATATCTCAACAACAGAAGTTTCTAAATATTTTTCCTATAAAAACATCTGTTAAAGATTTCACTAAACAAGAATGTTCAGGGTTTAGTGATGCATTGAATGGAATCCATCTTATGTAAGAATCATAAAATAAGAGAACTCAATGAACCACAATACAAAGTCAAGTACTTTCAAATCAAGCATTAAACTGTTGGAAAATTTGAAAGTTATTTCCAAACAGAAAACCTGTAAAGACAAGCTATATTTCTTTTACAGTCTCACAGTACAATTTATAATCAATCAGTTGATTATAAATTTAAGAAAATGTGAGAAATAAATTAACGTGAGAAATAAATTAACATGAGAAATTAATGCTGCAGCTTCACTTGTAAACTATGTCCTGCAATCACTACGATTTCTAAGTACATAACTTCATTCCCCAGATTAACAATATTTTACAAATTGATCTTAATGCACAATTGTTTCAAGAATTTGTAGCAGAAAACTTAATGATATTTTAATAAAATATATAAATATACACTTCACTATCCCTTACTCTATGAAATAGGTGCATAATTTGACTATAATGTTCTAAAATGCTAAATGTTTTAAGTTTCTTTGCAATATTTCAATATTTTAGGGGACCACTTCACAAATTCTTTTTGTATTAACTGTTGCATTATTTACGCATGCCAGTACATCAAAATTACCAACAATTGTTGCTATGGTTAGATTTATTAAACAGTCATTGTTTTCATGATAAATAGTTACTGCTTAAGAGTCATCCACTAAAATTTCAGGCTTTTTGTAAATTTCCTAGCTTTATAAAAAAATCTGCCTTATTTTTTATAATATAGAGAAAATTAGGTGTGCCAAAAATACTTCAACAACATTTAACAAAAAATTATTGTATAAGTCTTAAAATTCACTCATGTAGCCATCAGCAAGCAGCATTCTTATCAACAATTCTTAACCAAATTAGGAAATTTATTAATGCTCAGGGAGCAATGAATTTTAGTCAACTAAAGAGCAAATGTTTACTGCTCAAAATACGATTTAGATGGCAGTTGGGTAATGAACAAAGTGGATTGCCAGTAGGGGTGAAGTACAGAGGTGACTAGAAGTAACAAGTAAAACAAAAAAAACATTCTAGAAGAGAGCAACTTAAAGAAGGCAATTAAAATGCAGTGAGAAGGCTTGGGGAAAAATGAAAGCAGGAAGGGAGTACAAACAAAGGTATGACACATGGGGATGGCTTTAATATTAGTTGGGATGGTAGATGGTATGATGAAAGGGTGTAAGAGTATGAAAACTAGGACATGCATCTAAAGCCTCATTTTGTACTAAGTCCACATACACAAAACAACCATCACATCACAGGAATCAAAGTTACAACAAATTGTGACTCAATGAAATAATAGCATCAAGAAAATAGGAACATCAATAGCCACAAAGTAAAGTGAGAGAAGGGAAAATGAGTAACAAAAATATTTAGGAACAATAAATGGAAAACTATCCCTCAATAAATGCAATGCAATAAAAAGCTTTCTCAGATTTAAAAAAAATCAGGAAACCAAAATAATAGAAAGTAAATTTGTATTGAGATTAAGAAACTAAACCAAAGATTTAGAAGGTAACAGAGTTCAGAATACTTCAAACAGAAACCTTTACTAAGAAACAAACTAAGAAGTTATAGACATTACAATAGAAAATTAAAATAAAATTCCCAGGAAAGAAATGAAAGCAGAACCAGATGGAAGGAGTAAAAGTCAAATAAAATGGATGAAGTATGAAAGGAAAAGAGGGAAGACAGTTTAAGATGACAAATGGCCAGAGGAGTTGTATAGTAAATATAGTCCCCATTACCTATGACAGAACTAAGAAAAGTGGTTAGACTTATCTGTTCAGATTTCCCATTTTTAAAATTTATGTATTGCAAGCATTAATTAATGTAATTCTGATTATACTTTTTCATTGTTATTTTAATCCCAGTTTTCAAGAAAGAAAAAATAATAGCTGAAAGGCAAATCTCACTCAACTCTGTTGAATTGAAGAATGGATGAAAGATTGGATTACAAGAAAATCAATGTCTAATTTTAATAAATCTAACTGGAATCACTAAAACCATGAGTTGTAACGAAGGTAAAATACAAAATAAACTATCTTATTAGTTATATTTACATGGACCAAAATTATTGTAACGATATTTCATTATTATATTGTTCAAGGAGAAGTTTATTCATATTTCAATTCTAGCAATGATTATGACTAAGTACAGAGAATGAAGCCAGGGCCAAAATTATTCAAGGTCGAGTTGTATGAAAGAAAAAATATTTCAGTTATTTAAGTAGCCACTCAATATTAACCTCAAGATGATACAAAATAGTATGTAGAAATTATCTTTGCCAATTTTATGTATATCTTCAATGGAATTAAGTAGGTAGCTACCTGCTTTTCAGAAGAAAATGAAAGTAATCTAACAATAGATTTAAAAATAATAGGTAACCTATATTATTGAATTCGTAAATGCCTTGTTCACATCTAGAAATATGAGTAAATAATTCAAAATACAAATTAATGTGGGACTTAACTTTTCATTTTAAAGTTATGATAACCTACCTATTAACCACAACCATCTTATCGCTGATAGTGTACAGCCTGCAGCCCCAGGAAACCCATTACTAAATTATGTACATAAGCATTTACCCGATTGTCACTAAGGCATATGTTTAATCCCGGTGCAAATAACAAAAAAATTACATGGCACTCTTTGGAATTGTTTCCATTTACTGATCTAAAAAAATATTCTAGAAGAATGCTTTAAAAACAGCTATTGAAGGATTCATTGAGGGAAAGCGATACAAAACAGAGCCAAAACTCATTACAGATCATGAAGGGCATGGGTTGTGAACTTCGAAAAAAATGAATGAAATAGCACAATGAAGACAACTACAGAAATACAGAAACTACAAAAAAGCAAATAAATTGTTCCTCTTAAATAAGGAAACTATCTACTTATGTAAAACAATATAACGAAAGGAGTCAAAGGCAATATCCCTTCATGTTCACTCCCTACCCATCTTTAAGTAATATGTATATTATTACTGTAAATTTTCAGTAACACTAGAACCTTTTTACCATGACATTTTAGTACAGCGATAATTTCCAGTTTCTTAAGGAACTGAATAAAAAACAATGGCTATTATCAATAATTTTGTTACGTGAAATTGATTGAAAATGATAGTAGAAAAAGAATTGAACAGGAATTGGCGTAGTATGAGCAATCTGAACATGTAATGGTTGAAATATTTTTATACGAACAAGCGGCCAATTAAAATATCCATTCACCAAGTATCAGTGCAAAAGAACGAATGACTTCAACGAATCAATTAACGAGCCATTTGAACCAACCATTTGAATAGGTTGGAAAAACTGCTTTAATGTAATCACGAATTCTCCGTATGTCTTTTTACGAACGAAAACGAAAATCTTGAACGAAAATTAAGGCTTGGTCTCTTGATTTGATCAACGAATTCGTTATTTTTGTTTCACCAACAACAAGCAGCGGTAATCAGGGATCAAATCGCTGATCAAGTTGTTCTTGTTTTCTGGTGATCAAATCGAGAATCAACTAATATGGCTGACTTCGCTTTATTTTCCGACGATTAAGTAAAAGTTATTCTACATTATTTTAACGTGAGAACCTGCCACACAGCCGTTAGAATATGTAAGTACTGCGACAAAGAATTTAAAATACGCTTCAGGTTGACCAATAATTCTGTAGTTTAATTAAAGGTAAGCACTCAAAATGAACTAAAAAGAAAGCGACAGAAATCATACAATAACCCCTATAAATCAAATGCTAATAACCCTACGGTATTTCGTAAATGCAGATTTTCAGGTATAGTACTTCAAATCCACGCCCGGTATATTTAAATTTAGCGGGGTCTCAAGTGATGAGATGAGTAACATTTCGCAACATATTACTTTGTCTCTCTTGAAATTCTATTGCCGGTATAACAAATTGTTAATTTCATCATATCTTTTTATATGATAGTGAATGCCAATTGTAAATGCGTGAAAAGTTATAGATCATTAAATTTGACAAATCATGTTAGCGAAATATTACGTACGACGCTGCAGTGACCTGGCAGATGTAAATTGTTTTATTTGCACTCTGAGTCACTCAGTGTTATTTGAAATGTACTTATCTAAAGCTATTTTTCATTGAATACAACCAACTACGTCCCAGTTAACTATTTATCCCCCTTGCTATGTATAATATTCTTAGCACAACCTGCTTAAGGATGAATAAAAAAATGTAAGCGTGCCCTTTAATATTTACACGATCCATCTATTTCTCTATTAAGTTTCCTTCCAGCTTTTTTCCTCCAACCTCTACAACCATACAACATCTTAACATGTTTCCCTTTCAGTCCATTTTACCACCCACTAAGAAGAACGCAAATCAAGGATAAGTCATCTCAATTACCTAGTTCTGTTATATACACACATTATGCCCCACATTAAAACTAGTGGTTTCGTATCGTGCTGAAATTGTTCTTGTAGACAACGCCCAGGTTAAAACTAAAATACTAACTCAACACAACAGACCAGAAATCTTTTGATAGAATAGTATACACCAGTATACATATATATATATAATATATATTTACAGCTACCTTTCGTTGATACTGCCCACTTTTCACGGATTCCAGAAGATTTGTTTCATGATGTAAATATATCTTGACGTTACAATGACGGTCGGCACACATGACCCCAAGTTCCAATGATTCTTGTTCACCCGTGTTAGCCTATGAACAAGCGGTCACTTCTCCATTTCCATGAACAATGAACAAGCGGTCCATTTCAGTAAGTCCATGCTCTCCTTGTCCGATCTCCAGTGACCTCAAGGTAAAGAAGAATAAAAATAGTTAAAGAATGCCACCAACATAACTGGATAATGTACTTCATAGTAGAGCAAGCGTTTACAACATTTCTTCCAATATCATCTAGTGTAATATCATGTATATGCAATGAATGGAAGTAACCAAGTCACAACTTGATCTGCCAATCCTTACCTCTCCGGAATGAGAGAAACCGCTAGAGCAACATAAGTTCAATCAGCTGTCGGTGCGTAGTTTTCTTTCCACTCCCAAGCGTGGTCACCATCTTGCCTTGATAGACGACCCATGCGTTCTGATTTAATGCCCCCAAGGCAGAAAATGTTCAAGGAAGCCTCGAACTTTTAAGGAACCAAGAACTGAATCCATTGCAGAGGTAATTCTCGCCTTTCCCATGGTAATGATAATATCCAGCTTTTCTTATATTTCAGGATTTCCAAGTGTTCACACCTGAAAAAAGACCGATAAAATTTCCACTCAATTTTAAGCACTTTAAGATTGAGCATTTCAAACATTCATATTTCAGCTACATCCGATGTTTTTAATAAAGAATGCAAAATAAGAAAAGAAATCTAGCACGAAGCACGTGCCAGCTTTGAATAGACGGGCATAAAGACAGTAGCCTAAACAGATATAATAGTTCTGCGTCATCGTCGTTGGTTAAATATCAAAATCTAATAAACTAGACATCTGTTATCAATATACAAATATGAAATAATTGTAAAATTTTCCTGTAATCCAATTTGAACCAAACGAGTACTGTTAAACTAACTGAAGTTTATAAAAATGTTAATAGTCTTTCTACCGCTTGTGGTCTTGGTTGAACATCTGAAAAAGATTTACTTTAATACTTCAAAACCTGATCATTCACACACCAAGAGTAATCATGACTGTAGCCTTCAGTTAAATTCAAACTGGGGCTAATTTGACATCTTACAATGTTCACAGTGAATGTATTTTAACCGTTCGAATTACGTCTATTCGTTCGTATTGTTATTCTTATATTGGATACTTCCAAAGAATTGAGAATTTTGCTTGGAAATACGTCAACACTTTTATAATTAACTTTCAAAGCGAAATCGGAAAAAAATCACCGGTAATTCAATGTAATCTACATGCTTTATAATCACACTTTCATATATTCATAATAGATCATGATAAATTTCATACGACATAGTTACTTGCCTTGATTCCGGTCGGGTTAGTCGGATGGGCAGTGCGTTCAATGGTTAACCCAAAGGTTGCGGGTTTGAATCCTGCTAGGGCACGGGTGTTTGCCTCAATTTCCCCGAACAGTTGGCGTAAGCATGAGCACGTGGCTGTAAAAATGTGCCAAAAACAATTAGCAAAGCGAACCTATATTAAAACTGGGTAAAGCTTAGGACAAAAAAATATATTTACTTACCCCTTGATGATCAGAGGTATCTTTCGGAATCTTCTCCACTCGCACAATTTCCCCCCTACGCCTTACAGTCTCACCTCTTCCGAATACTTGCACCAACTTCTCCAGCCGAAGACGAAGTGAGACCCAACTGAGACCCGCTCTCACTGTTCAGTCGGTGCCGCCGAGAACAGCTGACTCCGAAGAAAGAAGCTGATTGGTCGGTACGGTGCTAGTGTGGGATTATGGGAAGGGATTGTGGGGTGAGGCTGACATCATCGGGTTGGGAAGAAGCTATAGACACGGGCAGAGGTGGGGGAGCAAGAGACGGAGAAGGGGGAAGACGGATATTGCCTGGTATACTGGGGAAAATGGAGGGGGAAAGAGAAAGAGGTAGGACATACAGCTGTTTTAGGGAAATTGCGCGCTCTATACAATATTACGGGAGAAACAATGGGATTAGTAGATCTTTGCGGAGAATATGCCGCAACGATTGGTGACAAAGAGAGTTCAAGAAGAGGAAAATTTAATTGCCACACAGGGAAAACGGATGAACAAGGCCTTTGAAAATCAATGACGTGACACCCAGCACAATCGGCAAGGGAAATGCGAGTACCTTTTTTTCCGTGAAAACGGTTTTCCAACATCTTTGAAGGGTTAAGTGTGAGCGGTAAACTACCACGACGGAAACTGACCTGAAAATTCGATAAATAAACGTACTCGACTCCTCATTTTAATGAATTTTTCTTTCATGGCTTGTATGTATTTCGACCAGTCCCAATTATTGAATAGTGTAACTTGTAGTTGACTGGGAGACTGACTGTTTGAATGATTTTCCATTTCAATGCCCCGCTTTGGAGTGTTCTGGAATTTCGTTATCAGTCCCTTAACCCCCCATTCAGATAGTCACATATCCCTACGTACTTAGATCACAAGTTCGTCCACAAACCATTCTCAAATGAATAGGTGCTATTATTTCCTCCTCCATGCACCGTCATGATCGTTTTGGGAATATTTTTATTCACAATTACAATTGAATATGCCACGACACTAGACTTCGTTTATGAGGTCTCTCTCTCTTTGTAGGAGAGATGTATTCGGCACCACTTGGAAGGATGGAGATGTGAAACTATCAAGTTCCAGAGACAAAAGACATAGATTCGATGCAGAAGATTAAGTGAAATAAGCGCCATCAGAAGAGGAATTTAATAGGGATGGGATGCTTCTATCTGTTCTCATAAATGTAACGCATAATGAGCTTCCATGATAGTGCGAAGACCGTGTATGACCATCACATTCACGTTGTATGATTTATTACACACTTATTATATCATAAAAATCAAATACCAACGTAGCTTCTATCCGAAGAAATTAAGACAAAAAAAAGTTCATTAACATATTTTTTTAAACTTTTATCTTCAGGTGAAGATTATGAATAATCATTGAAACCCGGGTCGTGTTTTTTTATATTTTACCCTTATTTTTGTAAAAGTTTGTTAAATAAATACTTAAACATGTATTGCCACAAATTTTCGCGAGCAAGTGTTTTATATAAGTCCATTAACAATTTCCTCGTATTCAGTGCCCCAGTGATTTCATAGGTTTCTTTCGCAAAGAGGATATTAGACGGCAAGGCGGAAACGGAGGTCAATCTAAGGAAGATCTTTATCTACCGAGACTTTATAATACCAAGGTGGATCGCAAGACCAACACATCCTAAAGAAGGTGTTGGTCGTGGCCACTTCAGATGTGTCAAATGTGCAGCATGTCCATCGTCAATCGTGGATTTTAAAGGCGTTCGAGGTTGTAAAATTTTCCTCCACTTCACGGTATCAACATCTATCGAGTTAAAGAATCAGTGCGCATGGGGTAACTGAGGCAACAGTGAGCGCCGTTTATCTCGATAAACATTCGCCCCTAAAGGAAGGCTCAGGTGTTTAGGGCATTTAATTCTCCTTGCAGGAGAAAGGGGGTTTATTCGAAAGGACGGCGATCCTTGAATGGAAAAGTACGTGGCAACACGTGGAAAGTTATAGGAAGAGGAGGGAGTTGTGCGTACCCATCGGTTGCTTCCGCACACAATGCAAGGGAACCTTGAAGCTAACCAGAGGCGTCGAACTGGCGTGGCTGACGGAGCGGGCTCTGGGTTTTTGGGAGCTTCGAACAATCATGGTACATTGGCGTTTCGTCTGCTCGGTTTTAGATTCTTCTCCGCTTATAAAGGATTCTTTTCCCTCTTTCACAGCAAGGGAAACTAACATCAACCTATTTCACAAAAAATTAAAAATAATACGATAACAGCTCAGTAGACATTTTTCAGTTACATGAAGATCAGAAAAAATCATTGAAAATTTTTACGTCTAAATACTTCCTGAGTCTAAGTACTCGTAGTGAGAAATATTGAAGTAATTTAAGGAAATAAACGATAGGAAGATGGCGCTAAGATAATTATATCTGTCGATTATACCGGAAGAGGTAGCTCAGTGGGAAGAGAATTTGGCTATAGAACAGGGAACCCGGGTTCAAGGGCCAGTAAGACCTCTAGACACTCAAGTTAGAACCAAAGTGATTTTCTGTGTACCAGATCTTCTTCAGAAACCTAAGATGGCACGAGGAAAGAAACTGTCACCTGTAACCTGAAGTGGAAAATGTCATACTTTCTAGGGCTTAGTACAAGGTAAACTCTACTCTCTATTATCAAACGACCATAGGGTTGAAGGCTATAGTTTTTTTGGTATCACAGGGGATGCAGGGGTGAAAAAATAGATTCCAAAAATATGTCCCAAAATAATGAATTTTATGTGAAAAAAAAGTAGAGGTTGATTTGAAATCAAAGAGACATTTTCAGCAATTACTTTATTTTTTTATAATCATCATCAATGCTCCTCAGTAACAATAGTGAAAAATCATTTTCAAAAGGGAACATTAATTCAAACAGGGCAGCATATTTTTTACACATTAAGTAATAAAATAAGTGTAGCACCATAGCAAAATTATCATCATTACTCACAGTGGACCAGTAATCTGGTTAACTAGATTTAATAGTCTTTTTCAAAAATTTCCCCATGTCATATAATCCATGGATAATTTGAGTTGAACAATAACAAAATATTGTAAGTGTTAAAATTTTATATATTTTTCATTTGATCTGAAAAAGTGCAAATGTTAAGACCTCAAATACAAACACAAATATCAACTTATACATACATATAACTGAGAGATTATGGTTTTCAACTCTTTTGGATTTAAACCAATGCTTTCATAAATGCAGTGTCTAATTGCATAGAGTAAAATGATGAGCATATCATTGTACATGTTTGTGCATAGATGAATTGAAAAAATATCTTTATACTTTGCATTTGATAGTTCACATCTTTAGATGCTACAAATGGATTAAACTAATAAAAAATATGTTTTTAAATAAAATTTCAGTATTGCACCATTGTTGTTGAATAAATTGAAATTTTCTCACCATGACAAAATCAATAGCTGATATGGTTTCTCCACTCCTCAAAGTTCCATAAAGAAATATAATGTCTAGATACATTGAACACACTGTTGTCAGCAAACTGAGTCATATATGAACTCATCCTCAGGACTTGAAGATGACATTGTTCCTGACAGGGTCCCATCACTTCCCCCACCACCACCACGGAGGTAATAGTACCTAGAATCCCCACTAGGGACCCTCTCCTCTTCAGGCTCACAAATTTCTGCGTAAATGTTCTCTTCCGCACCTTCCCCTGCACCGACCACTTCATCCCACACACGGCTGTATGGCAACTCCTCTTCACCTGCTTCAGGCTGCTGTTTCCTCACCTCTGGTCTCCATGGGCAAGGGGGTGGGACACCCTTGGCCACCGGTGGGAGAACCTGCTGGTGATTCTGGCGCTGACTGGATACACTGCAGCAAGCAGCAGTCCCATCTTTCCTTGCTGAAAAGATGTGGTGTGTCACTTTCATGTTTCGTCTCCATGCATCCGCTTGATCCCTGCAGTAAGTGAGAGCAGCACGCACAGGTGGAGCTCGCGAGAGTCTTGCTTCTTGTCGTGAGGGCCGACTCAGCAGGAGACGAGAATCCAGCTCCATCTCAAGGAGGGAACACTGGGATCCTTCGTCGGGGATGGTGCAGGCCAGCACCACATCCTCACGATGCCATTCCTCCAACAGCAAGGTTCCTGGAAAATATATATCAAGGAGAGAGAGTGAGCTTCAGGAGATAGGTTTAAGAAGAAATCAGTGCATGGCTACTTACTGTCTGATATCAAGTGTTCAAACTGGGACTGGAAAATTGATAAGTTTTAGAATATTTAGATGACCAAATGGAATGTGGAGAAGTTGATGGGGTAGGTGATATGCTTAGGTGAACTTGTGTAGGATGTGTGTTGTTTAATCTAATATTTTTATTTTAAAATTAGCACTGAACTCATCATCACAAGTTACCAATATGAAGATTGGCTTGAAGCAATTCTAAAAAAAAACCAAACAGCCAAATTTCAGCCTCTTCACATCCCTATAGCTCCTAAAGGCTGGGATACAATTGACATTGATGTTGACGGGAGACATTAACATGAAAAAGTAAGATGGGAGCTTTCACCTAGCAGACATAATAGCCATATTAAATGTAATTGACAACATTGAAGCAGCAGGCAGGTGGCTCCTGTATCGCTTGGCAAACTCTGATTGGCTCTCCATGTATGTGATATGTGTAGAGATGAAAGTTGCCCATCTCCTTATCTGCATGGTGGTTTTGACCACTGCTTATACTTCCTTCAATGGACTGAGTATAGAGGCCACATCGGCCCATGTAAAAAAAACTCCTTGGAAACTACCTCATCCTGGGAAGAAGAACTATTTTGGGAAATGGGCATTTCCTTGGTTCAAAATAGGTGTGTCAGAGGTGTACGAGAGTTTTCTTGATGGTGACACTTTGAATGCTGTTGGATGACTCCTACGAACAAGAGAATTGAAGGCGGTGGGAAACCAAGACCCTCCTCATACCTCCTTGGACTGCTTTCCTTTCCTGTCCTGGCTGGGGGGCTCCTTGGAGTCCTGTGCAATAAGCTAACACTTCACGTTTTGGGCTGGGGGGTTCCTTTCATGGCAGCATATAGGGGAACGTAACAGATGCCTCTACTCCACTCATAGTTATCTCTTCTGCATTTCATGATAACATCTCCTGTCAACATTTCCTCTCAATCATGTCCCTGCTGTAACTCTATCATTTTCCATTAATCTGTCACAAAGAGCGCCCTTGACCCATCTCTAGCATTATTCACTCCTAGGAGACCTTCCAATAAGATTTTAGCCAACTATCATGTCTCACTATATATAGTATTACTTTCAATCTTATTGCGAGTATAGTATCATACCAAGATTGCTTACCAAGGATCTTCAGAGTAATTCTTCATTGGCTTTTCCCTATTGGCTATCAAATAAAGGAGGTATACTGGAGACTGGTTAGTCATATGGTGCTCAACCAACTTATTAATCACTATACTATGTTTTCAATCAGAATTCTAATTCATTTATTCGTCGTTACTCCCCAAGCTATCCTGTCATCTGTCAGCCTCTTCATAACTTCATAGCTCCTAACTCTAACATTCTCTACTGGCAAAACCATCAGGTCCCTGAACATGGTCATACTCATTTCTTTCAATTCCCACCTGTTCATTGAATTCTTCCATCACAATCATATCTTATCTATCTATGTATATAGTCTTCAATATCTCTTTCAAACTCTCCTTTCAAATTATCTTCACAGTCAGACTTTGGTACATAAACCTGATTCACAGTTAGTTTCTCTTTTCCTATGCCGATTATTACTTTGATCATTCATTCATTCACAGATTGTATTGCAGCTAATGGTTCTAGTTCTTCACTTATTACAAAGTCTACACTGTTCCCTGCCTGGTTATTATTTCATGTCATACTCATGTTTAGTCTTTGCTGAATAGTTTCTTCCATGTTCCTCTCCACTTTGTTTTTCTTAAGTATAGAAGCAGAATCCTTTTTTTTCCATCATTTCTACTATCTTTTCTGTTTGACCTGTTAATGATATGATGTTAAATGTAACTATTCTGTCAGAAATGGTTTCATACTATATTAATGAAATTCTTTTATCTTGAATTAACAGAAGAAAAAAGCACTGCAATTCCACAAATTAAATATTTATTATCATGACCCAAGTTTCACTACTGCAGTGTATCATCATCTGTTTATAATGCTGTGCTGCTCACCACCCGATGGTGCCATGCTGCAGTGAAACCCAGGTCATGAGAAGAAATAATTCATTTGTGGAAGTTAATTTTACTTCCAATCCCCATTCTGGTTTCGTCTTGGTTGGGAGTTTTTTTTTCTGTATAATCTGTTTACAATAAAAATAAATCAAATATCAAACCATAAAATTTCAAATGTGTGTAATACCAGTATGTAATAATTCATGTTGCTTACCTTCAAATGTTTCACTATTTTTGAACCCACTGATAAATATACGAAAAATTGGAATATGAATGATAGTATGAGTGCTAGGAAAATTTAAAAGTTGATATTTCCATACTCACCAGTGAACCCTGAGGGTAAGGAGGCAGGAAGGGGTCCACAAATGAGGTGCACTCTTACAGGGAGGACCCTGGATCTGAGGAGTTGCCCAATGGTGAAGGCCCTCTTAGGGTCCAGCATTGATGGTGCAGCAAGGAGGGAACGTGTTGAAGATGAAGAGGATGTTGATGAAGAGGAGGATGAGGAGGAGCGTGAGGGAAGGGAACGAGTGCTGCCTCCAGAGGGCCGAGGAGTCAGTGGGGGAGGGAGAGAGGCAGCATAAAACCGGCCAGTACTCCGTAAAGGGACAAACACCACCTGTAACGAATACAAAGAAGGAAAAAGATGAGTGACAATGCAATAGTTTGCTGGAGGAATACAGTTTTAGACTTTATTTTGTGGAAGTTATCAATCATGAGGTAGCCCAGTGGGTAGAGTTCTTGGCTACGGAATGGGGGTATGGGTTCAAGTCCAAGTGATGCCTCTGGACACCTCCATATAAGACCCAAACTGAGTATTGATATCAATTAGAGATACTGGATATCAGTTTAGTTTGCAGAAGTAAGGATAAACTGCTAATTCTAATGTAATAAACCATAAGATAATATCACACCTAAAGATGAATAAACAAAAATATGAAAGCAGGCGATGAAGAATGAGAATTCTTCTTCAACCTTTCCTCCAAGACCTAGACCTGTCTCCTTCAGTCCTCTTCCCCTTCATCCTATGTCTAGGTCATACTTCCATCTTTTTCTTGGTTAACCCAGTCTTCTTCTTCCTGCTGGAGCATTATCTATTGAGACTTTGAAAATACTGCCCTCTTCCATCCTGCTTATGTGTTCATTCCACTCGTCTAATTTTAAGAGCACATTCAGTTATACTTTCAATGTAAATTACAGTGATTTCAGTAGATTTCTAACTGGTTCACAAAAACAGCTTTTTTAACTGCAGCATCTTCATACACATCTTTCATTATCGTACCAGACCACTTGCAACACTTAATAATTTACGTCAGTGGCAGTTTATGATTGCCAAAAGGATTTGTCCAAATTCGATTGAAGTATGGAAAAAGAATAAAGATAAAACTTCTTTATATTCAATTCTGGACATTGGAGAAAAATGGAAATTAGCAATTACCTCATTGGTGTGCATGATACATTGCGCATATTTGGATGACGCTGCCGGGAACATCCCACTGGGCACGGCAGCCCCTCTAGAGGACAGGCGGTGAAGCAGGGATGAGAAACTCCCATCAGACCGCTGCCTGCCATTTCGGCTCGCCTCTGCACTGATGCTTCCCAAGCCCCCAGCAGCTTTAGCATCTTCAAATACTCCCATGAACCTCAAAACTTGCCCAGATCGAATGACTGTCCGGGAGTATAATGATTTTCCCTTTTCCCCTGCAATTGGAATACTCGTAATAAAAAATTGAAAGCAAAGCTCATCACAATAGGAAAAAATCATTCACTATAATTGACACTATGTGAGAACACCAATAACCATCCCCAAGTAGGTTGGAGGAATTGAAGATTTTTTGAAAAGTTATTTTTGTACTCCTATTTAATTTTTATGCGATAATTTTTATCAAAATTCCACACCATTGATAGGGTATTCGAAACAGGTTATGGAATCAAGGACACATGCACATGGATTTCTTTTATTGAATGTAAAAAATTGTAATACTAGTCCTCGAAAAACTACTACAGTAAACATTTTTCTGATCTTACCTCAAAGTTTCGTCTCCCATCATTCTCATATTCAATAGCAATAGGTATACATAGGGATAAAATAGTGTTTTAATAATATATCTCACCTGGAGTGAAGTCCATGGCTGTCATGAGTTTGTATGCAGGAAGGTCAAACCTCGTGAGGAAAAAATGAAGCCGTGCTGAAGCGACATGTCCTATAGTTGTGAAACACGGAGCCAGCTGCTGGCCATTGGCACTCACCAATGTGAACCACCCTTAAATCACAAAATATGCAAATTCATAAAGAGAAAAAGGAAGCAGGGAATAATGTACACAATTTCCCAACAATAAGTACTCTGAAAAATCCATGTTAGGAATAAATATATTTTGTACTTTTCCACAGATTTTATTTTTCCTTACGACACATTTCGCCTTCACTATGGCATCATCAGGTACACTGAGGGTGTGGAATGAGAACATATAAACTACTATGGAATGAGAATATATATATACTATGGAAAAGTTTCAATGCCCACAAATGAAAATTTGCAACCTTATAAAGTATGAGATATGATACACTGAAGGATTGCATTCACTTTCTATGACATAATTCATGAGCCAGATTATGGTATTTCGGGAGACAATAGTTTCAACTGTATTTTAAATATCACTTCCTCCTTAAATTCCATTAATGTTATCATAATTTATTATTCATTTAGTTATCGGTATACCTTGTTAAAATAATTCTTCTTTGTCACCAAGGTGTTTCGTGCCTTTACTGAGTTAACTTTGCTCTGAAGGAAAATTAATCCACAGCAGATGGCCGAAAAACAAAGAATGTCATCGCTGAGAATTGTTTAGTTCATTTACCCTTATTTCCTATTATTTATTATGTGTCATCTTTTTAGAATGCCCCCTAGGGGAGGCCTATGGGCAGATAATACTGTTCAGAGGCCTCTCCTGTAATTAATCCGTCACCAGCGGACCCCTTACCTCCGTAGTCCTCGGGGATGGCGATCGCGGACCCCGTCTCTTCCCACTGCCCCCTCCGGCCACGTCGTCGCCGGAGGCTCCTCGCTTGGACGCTCCCGCGACGGTACTGGCGGTAGAGCAGGAGGGGCTTGGAGAGCTCCACGGAGGACTCGGTGCCCGCTGGACCTCCCACCGGCATCGCCTTCGGGGCCCTCAGTGACCCGTCTCCGAGTTCTTTCGTCGCCCCCCCCTCTACGCCGCCTGTCCCCTCCGTGGTGGCGATTCGCACCACTCGCGGGACGGAGTACTTGTCGAGGAACTTGCGCGGGGTGAGTCGCTCGGAGCTCCAAGAGGTGGTGGCGAGGAGGGCGGATGAGGAGGAGGAGGCGGCGGCGGAAGGGGAGCCTCGCGACGTGTCCTCCGACACGATGGAGGGCGGTAGCCTCTGCCTGGGGTGGCCGCCCCTGGACACGGGGATGGGTCGCGGGAAGTGTCCGCCGGGCATCGGTAGCCAGTGACCCTCCGACTTGAGGGCCGGCGTCAGGGGGACCTCCATCGGGTCGCTGAAAGCAAAAGGCAGGATTTAAGGCGGGGCAGTCAATGCGAAGCGGGACACCCAACTGAGATACGCGTGAACACTTTGAGATCTCCGGCCAAGCCATGTGGAAAACACTTCGAACGGAATTGCAGTAGGCACCTAATTTTTTCAAGTTTCATCTTGGTTTTATAATTTCTGGAGTTCGAGAAAGAAAGACATTTCTAAATTGGGAAGCCTCAGTTTTTAAAATGGCTCGGAAAGACTAAAGGCTAATTTGGACAACTGATTAAACCTATCCCAGTTCCATTCCGTCTCCGAGAAAATTTTGATTCTCTCTTATATTCCGTTGCATGAAGAGCAAGCTGAGCAATATGGAATTGTTCTTCCTAAAATGTTGACACATCGATAATCTTTATAGAGAGTGAGATACTCAAATAATTATGAACAAAAATAGTACTATACAAGATTATTACGGTCAATGCATGGGTTTAGAAATAGTTTCAAGAGTTACTTTGTGGGACTACTTCACGACTCCAAGAAGGATAACACTGTATTTCCACTTCCTTTTATGTGGAAATACAAAGTGTTTTCTTTCTTCGAGTAATGTATAGTTTTTACTTTGATAAGCAGTGGTAATTTATTAATGTCACCATGGTAGAGGCATAGAAAGACACAGCAATTCCACATAAAAAATAATAACTTTATTATTGATGATGCTGTGTTACGGCGAAACCTGGTCGTGTTAATAAAGTTATTATTTTTATGTGGAATTGCTGTCTTTCTATACCTACATCATGAGAGAATTTCACCAAGTAAAGCCTGAAAACGTCTCTTGTCACCATGGTAATTATTACTGACGCGTGGATTTAATTCCACCTCGTTTCATGGTCACAGGTTTCCGTTGTTACCATCAATCAACTGCAATTTATTATTTCCTTATAAATGTTCAGTCACTTATACGATAGGGTGCTCCGGGTAATGACAGAGAAAACAGGGGGATTATTTGATTAATTACTGGCAACACCGTCAGCAAACTATAACAGGTAGTTGTGACACCTAGAATTTTTATGATAATTAGTGTATATAAATGAAAAAGAAATTTGTGGGAGTTTACACAAGATTTAAACAAACGTAGATTTTCCGTAGAAAATATAACCATTCATTAATTTTGAACTTTTTCAAATTGTTAGTTTTAAATATAGCCAACTTAAGAGTTTACCAATTTCAAATATGACTCCATCTTGTTTGGAAAACATACCCCAATGACTGCTACAATTTGTAAAATATTTTAAATATATTTTATCTGCCCATTTTTACAAGGTTGGGCAGATAATTGGATTTACAAATAGTTTTACGACCACATCTCCTCGCAGGAGCCATTCAGGAAATCTGTGTTTGAGCAAACTCAAATTCCAAGCCCTTGAAGAAGATTCCAACTCGGTTAGCCGTAAGAGTGCAATGCCCACTAACTAATGCTAACTCGGTCGGTGAAAACATTTACACAAAGTCCCTTGAAATAAGAGTGACCGAGTTCACTCAGTAGTTACACGTTAATCCATCTATCGTATAGCCACTCGAACATTTTTTTGATTCAACGCATTGCCCGCTCCGGAGTAAAGTGCATCCTTGAAGTAAGTGCGTGGCATTCATTATGAAAAGAAAGCCATTATTTCCACCGAATAAAGGGTGATAATGATGTAGTATCACCGAAACTCGGGTCAATAATAAGCCCTTTATTCCGTGGAAATTTTGCCTTTCTTTTTATTATGAATATCTCAGCATTCCACAACATCACTCCAGATTCTTCATTGCGTATAAATGTGTGGTACACACCACAGTGATCAACCCGAAGGTTGGCATGTTAAGTGAGGGTAGAACTCACCTAGTACTAAGCCCACGGCGTGTGGAAATTCACACATCAGGGTATACCCAGTGCCAGTTCATTTCCCTGTGCCGCCTGTGGTTTCCCACGAAGATGTGGTACCCGAAAAATCACTCAGCCTGGGTTTAGCTGGAGG
>WURS02000011.1:10940318-10954446 GCA_011762765.2 Rhinocypha anisoptera | reverse complement strand
ACCATCTATGATTTACAAAATTGTATATATATTGTACTAAGAATAGCTCAATCTGCTAATAAAGACTGATATTATTACATAGGCAATCACTATGGAATTGACACATTGGTGTATGATGGTTTGCATGATGTTTCATATTTTATTGGAAGAAATTTCCTACTATAAAGGAGGCTTTGATTGCTTTGAGGATTTTCACAACAAGCAGAACTTTCATGTTAAGCAATTTTTTCCCATCAACTACAAGATTTTCACATAATATTTTTTGTTTTATGTTATCCTTGGAATAGGCATAATTATCAAAGACAACAAAATATTTATAATTTACGTTTGATAGCAACAGTTATAAGGAATTCGGAGATGTTGCTAACAAAAATCTGTTGTGGAGATGAAGACAATGAAATTCTGAATATTTTAAAACATTAGATAATGTTGTATGCCACTATATAATGAAGCATCTGTACTTGTTTAAGTCCAAATGTTTAAAAAAAAATTATGAAAAAAATTTGTTCCCACATAATTTATGCAGAGTAATAAAATTTGTTGTATAAATGGAACTTGAATGTGTCTAATGCCATAATTAATTGCAGTTTAACATTTTAATATACAAATTGTAAAAAAATTCTTGTATGGCATTATTAATTACTGAAGTATAACTCACTAAATATAGATAAACAAAAATCATAAAAACATTTAAATCTCCTCCAGTGACTGGGTTATCCTACATTTAAATGTCCTCTGGGCTTGAAGGGTTAATGAAATTCAAAACAAAAGTTTAGTATTATGTATCATCTTTCTACTAGTAGAAAGATTTTTCTCTTCTGCTCTCTGTCCATTTGAAGATTCCTTTATTGTGGCATGTAATAATAATAATGATTTTTATTACATCAGTGGTAAATACATACATGGTTTTGTCAATATAAATCAGTCTATGTGTTAATAAGTACAACATATGACAGTATTGTGCTTGTCATAGACATTATATATCCCTTTTTCAACAGAAAATTTTGAACTTATATTGTGATGTAGATGAAACATTTTTTCTGTATTCCTATCCACATATCCTATGACCTCATTCTGCTCAATGAAAATCACGAATTATGTGATTTACATCTTAGTCTATCTAATTCCTCATAAAGGAAGGGCTCTTGAAGTTACATACACAATACTTTGTTTTAAAAAAATAGTTCTTTCAAGGCTATAGCACAATCTAAACTGTGGTCTAGACTGTGGCCATAGCACAAAGATAAGAATGATGACATCACCATGATGATAGTCACAAAACTTCCTTTGACAATGACCAATATCAAAAATATCAATTTAAAAGAGGGAAATGAAGGAATTTTGAAGAACAAAGTGAGAGAACTTAAAGAGATTAAAATACGTTTAGAATTTCTCAGTGAAAGAAATGGCAACAAAAAGATGGTTGATAGAGTTGACATTATAGTAACCTATTCAAGTGGTTTGATAGACAAACAAAGAGACCCTATATTCTCTACTAACAGTGGTTTGATTTATGGTATATATCCACTCGTCCCACCTATATGTCTCTTCCCTTTTGCCATCTCTTTGTTTTTTTACACACTTCATTTCTACATATACTGAGTATATTTGAATCATGCTGCCATATTATCAACTTTGAAAATTAGATGTTTCAGACCCTTGACTAATAGTGGGTATTTCATGACTTTCCTTTGTGACAAATGAAGATGTTGAGTATATTTGGAGGAAAGTGTTAGTGAAATGGAATCGCTTTTATCCTAGAGAGATTCAAGTAATGCTGGTGTTAAGGATTATGCACCAGATCAAGTTATTGAATGTGATATTGAAGGTGAATTTGTGGAGCACATTTCTCCACCATCATCATTTGTCTGGAAATGAGTTGGTGAGACTTATCATGTCAAAGATTGACCTTAAGAGTTAATAAACTAAATCATCCATAAAGAATTCTTTAAGTTGGATAATCAGATCCTAAAATGTTGGAAGGTACTATTTTGGATAGGTTTATACATATATTTGATCCAGAATTTATATTTTGAATTGCATTAAGACAAATATATATGAACATAAATTTATTTCAAAGACCACTCCTAACTCACATAAATACCTAACTGATGAGACATCATTCATGAAGTACGTAATTATTGAAGAAACTATTTATAAAAATTGGTTAGTTATACAAATTCCATTGGAAAGATCTTATTACAAAAGACCCCTTTCTAGAATATCAACTTTTTCACCAGTGATGTCACCTGATCATTTTTAAATATTATAAAAAATTAAGAACATTGCAAATAATGTGGATGAGAGAACTTTTGCTGGCCCAAAAACAACTTCTGAAAATAATTTCATTTGTTATATAACCAAGGTAAAAATTCCAACCTTTGTATGTTCCCAATGAAAATATTTGTATAGATGAATCTACATGGTCCCTTCTTCGCAAAAATCTTCAGGTTGGGCCACCATATCTCAGGCAAAGAACTGTTCTGAATAATCAGCGCTCTCCCGGAGTAATATAAGGTGATTATGAGGTGTGGCAGGGGGAACTCAAGAGTGTTCTCTAACGATGATTCTTTGAACATAGCTGGAGGAATCCTGCTAATACAGAGGACTAAGGGTCAGTGGGAGCCCCCCACATACGTGTGTGCCCATCAAGGAAGTGGTTAAGTTCTCTTGGGGGGTTGTTGGTCTCTCCTAGGTAGTAAATCCCCTTTAGGGATCCATCCCCTCATCACTTCATGAGAGGAGTGGGGACCTTGCAGGGGACCCCCCAAAGACCTATGTGATAAGCTCATGCTTCTAGCCATGGGCTAAGGGATCTCCATGAATGGCTGCATTTTGGGGGAATGAAACTCCTGACCTGTATAGATGAATCCCTAAAGTTTTGGAGTGGCTACCTGGGCTTCAAACAGTGCTAAACTTTGAAGGCAGTTAGGTCTGGAGTAATAACATTTGAACTATGTCAATACAAAAGTGATTATTTGTGAAATTTCATAGTGAATACTAGTACTGGCACTAATGTTACTTGCAATAAAATATTCATTACAATTTTAAAAGTTCAAAATGTTTATTCATCTTATGGAAATATTATTTTATGAAGGATACACCCTAGTATGAATGGGCAATTTTTTAAATCTCCTTAGCTTTCTTCTTGATTACATAGGATCAATGGAAATCAAGGAATGTTACCAGGACCTTCTAACTAAATACAAATAATGATTGTTTAAATGTAAAAAAGAGAAGCTAAAATAGAGTGAGATGACTTGATATGAAAGTAATGGAATAATTATGTAGGGGTGGAAAGAAAAGAGAGATGAGGTAATGATTTTGTTATTTAATGATGATGTGATGACTGATGAAAAAGATAGATTTGTGAGGAAAACTTTTGAAGGCTAAGTGTATGTATGATTATAATTTGGAAATGGGTGGAAAGGATCTCAAGGGCCATAAATTGCAGCCTTGTTTAGTAGAAAGAAAATGAGGCCTGAAATGGCAAATCAAAATATTCAATGTTGCAATGCACAACACCTTCATCCTATACAGTGCAAGAAACACTGATGCTAATCAACTTTTGCTCTGGTTAAGCTTGGCCTTGGCCATTGTTAACTAAATCAGACCACTCCTAGAGAGCTCCACCTTCAGGAGACCTTAAGTAAACCCACACCTTGATGCCTGTCTAAGAGACATTTAATAGAAAGGATCTCTCTACCATGAAAGAACACAAAGGCACTCACAGAGGATGTGTTGTTTGAATGAATTTGGAACAGGAAAAGAAAGCATTTACTAGAGTAATATATGTGAAGTTGAGATTTGCCTCGATTGAGGCTTCAAATTTCTCAATCTATCAGACTCTTAATTCCAAAGCATAGAAACATGATGAATAATCAGATAATGTGTATTTATATGTAATAATTAATGACATAGAATGGAATAATATGTTTGATGAATAACAAATGACCATGTCCTTTGGTCTTAAGGGGTATAAGCAAAAGGTAAGATGTCTGAGGAAAGAATTAAGTCAAATTTTGTGCTCTACTTATAATTAATATGATATAATTGTGTTGCATGAAACATTTGGCTTTCGTCAAATTTTGAGTCATCTGAGCATAGTTGGGCTTAAATGTTTTTATTTTAAGAAAGGACAGAAGTAACTTGTCTAGCAGCAAAATGAGGTGTGGAGATGTATTGATTTCCATTCATTCTTCTCTCTCTTCTACAAATAAAGACATATTCCATAGAATAGCTGTTTTTGCATATTTAGTTCAAAACAAAGGGAATTTTAATGGCTGCCACATATCTTTCCCCAAATTCAAGTCCAGAGTTATTTAGGGTGAATTTTAACACCATTGGAAATTTTATTACTTTGAATCAATTCACAAACTTTCTTTTACTTGGTGATTACAATATTAAGGATTTTAACTGTGATACTAAAAACCTGACCATATATACCAGTCAAAGTCTTTGCAAGGGAAAATAATGACTTTTTGTGTAAGAGGGATTCTGGGTAGTGACATTGGAGGGAGGTGTGAAGGGTGCCAAGGAATATTATTAGTGTGTAAGAATTCTAGAAAATGTGGTGGCCATAGATGGAAAAGTTGTACGAGAGTAATGGAAGTGTTTGAGTAGGAATGGTGACAGCGGTTGTAGTGGAGGTATTGTGTTTAATTGTAAGTTTTATGGGAATGGAAATATGGAAATTATGATTAGAATGGGAGGTGTTTCCACCAGGGAAAGTTATATTGAAAGTGGATATGGTTGAGATGAAAGAACCAGAGAAAGTTCATGGAAAAATGAAGTGGTTGAATGAATTAATGTTATGCCTCCAAAGAAGGAAAATATTATCAATATAGCCACTTGGCTAACCCAGCAGGTAAGATGTACTCTGGACATTATCAACACTTAAGTTTTCTCTGAAAGTTTTGAATCAAATTTTTAAAATATTAGCTTGATAGAAAAATCAAAAGTGTTGATTATGAAAATATAATTCACATATATGTTTAATAGATGTTCATGTAATTTCCAGTGTTCATACATGCTTATATGAAAAAAATATTAATAAACTCTATTTGAAAATGATTAAGTATTTAGATAGTTGCTTCAGTTTCATGTCATGGCCAATATATTCATTCATGAAATTTTTTGTACTAATATGCACTGTATTTTAGTTGTATTATCTTAAAATATAAACATACCCCAATAGCAGAGATGTTTGTCCTATGTGTATGTAATGTTCCAACAATGTTCTCTGCTATTAAGGCATATAATTGAGTTGAGTGATTTAGTAAAGATAAAGCATTTCTACCATTCAAAGAAGAAAACTATAAATATAGCATTAAAAATCTTCAAGGGAATCTTTATTAACACATAGCTATATACATACATTACAGCAAGTTTTGCTGAGAATCAAAAATGTACATAATTTTTCAAAAATGTCAATTGTTTGCAATGGTTAGAACTTAACAAAAATCTCAGCATAGGAATTCTCTTTTATACATCATTGGGCACAAAATATTTTAGTGATTACCACCAGCATGATTTTGCCAGTTGAATTTTAAAAAAACATCTAAATTTTGAAAATAAACTTCACTTTAAAATCATTTCTGTGTAGTAACAATATATATGGAACGAACCAGTTTTGTTGCTTCCAAGTACACATTGCCATTTATGAAAATTTCATAAAGTGTTATCTTTGAAAATTTAAGTGGGCATTGCTCTGTAATTTGAAATATGACCAAATATAACAATGAATATCCATTAGGACAACCATGAAAGTTTTATGATCTTGTGCTTGTTGAATAATGAATTATATGTAGTTTGCAGTAAATTTTATCATAGCTTATCTCACTTGAAAGTTAAAATTAATTATAAATTTTGATGATGCAGGTGGTAACACAGGCTCAATTTTCAGTTACGTAAAATAATATTTGATTTTATATGACAATATGAACCAGTTATAAAATATTCCTTTTGGTCAAAAACATTTTGAAAAATTTTGTGAATTAATATAGACAATATCAATATATCTTGATTGATTTGAATTTTCTGAGTGAATAGTTAGAAGTTTTCCTTGAAGTCTAAAGGAAAAAATAACATTCTATAACCAAATGTTTCTCCAAATTACTTAGCACTTAATCAATGAGAAATACTTTTGAAATTTCACAAAATGTAATCCGGAATTGTTAAGGGATATAATTCATGGCTTATATATGTCACATTAAATGATAGCAAGAAACAAAATGAATATCTTAATAGTAAAAATATTTCCCTACATATGATTAACAAACTACCACACAATTTTTTACTTAAGAGATAAAACAAATTAAACAAAATACTTAAATAACCATCATTTCAATATTAAACCTTGAACCCTACTTCAATGAAAGGCATCTTAAATCACACTGCATATTACTGATGGTAATAAAATCAAGGCAACAACATGCATCTTCATTATGCATTGTTTTCTTAATTCTTCTTGAACTGAAGAGAGCCAATGCTATAAAATGTAGGTTCTATATTTACCTATGCCTTCTGTTCAGTACAAATGGATGACACATCCTTACATTTTTTTCTGCATCCTATTTGAAATGACTTTGAAGACTGGGCTAAAATGTGACTGAAATTCATAATCTTGTAAGAGTCATAATATTTTAGATAAATTCTGCTCATTAAAAGTCTGAAAGAACCTCAATCACATAGTCTGAGACTTCATTAGTACTTGAAACACAATTCCCCAATACCGTTGCATTGTTGCTCTGGACACAGGTTATTAACACAGTGAATGAAGACTTGAAAAACTCAAAAAGAACAGTAACTCACTTCTAACAGTCTCCTTTATGCCTAATTATAGCTCTCTTGTTCAAGTATGAACTGAAAAGTGTTTCCCCAAAGAAAGGAAAACTGCAGTTCATAAAAGTGCACCAGCCACAAAGAACACAAGCAAGTCACTTGCTTATTCTTCTTTCATTTGCAGGCTATTGATCATCATCAACCATGCATAGCTTTAAACTGAGTAGAAAATTTATTTACACACAAAGCTTTGAGCAGTCATAATTTTCACACTCTCCCCTATTCATTTTATAATATCACCGCATTTTCTTTCTTCTTGCCTTCTCAACTCAATAATTAAAAGTTTGTTTAAAAAATTATTTTCATTTATGACTTAGGACAATACCACTATGCTGCACTTAAGTGATACCTAAGTGGAGAGTTCTTCCTATTGTGGTCACTTCCCTGAGCCTTCTTCCCTGCTCTCAATGAGCAACTGAACTTCTCTCATTGTCTTGACCAACTTGGAAAATTCATTGGTGGTGGTGTCCATCTCTTGGTTAAGTCAACCAGAAGGCCTCATATGTGGCCTCCATTGCCTTCACAGCAGTTCTGATGAGGGTACCATAGTAAAAGAGAATGGTGAAATAATATGAATTTGGGACTCCACATTATTATTAGGGGGAGAAAATTGATTAAACTAAATATGTACAATATACCCTCATTGGAAGAAGTTTTTCAATGTGAAAACTCCTGATGAGTAACAAAGTCTTATCTCCCATGCATGATATACTAATAACATACTACCTATTGTGATACCCTATATATATACCTATCTACCAATCTTGATTATTGACATCTTGATATTGGCTGTTTCAGTGATATATCAATACACTTAAAATATACAGTAGTCCCATAATGTAAAATACCTTACTATTTATCATGGAGCAATGAAAACTCACAATTTTGATCTTATTAACATCACTCTTCTGCACTACCATAAATACCTGTATTAGGTTCATTTTTTAGGGCCAAAATTTTGACCAAAAATTCAGGGACCCAACTATATAAAGTAATACTTTTGAATTTTAAAATCAAATCTAAAATTCATAATACCACTATTTTATTATTACTATACACAGCTGATTATAAGAGTTAGGTAGTCAACCAAAATAACTGAAAAAAGGGGATTCAATATTGAGACATTTTATAAATTTGAAAATATGTACTATGCATATATGGTTACTTTCAAATGCAGTCAATGTATTCTGTATAAGAGTATTTTGATAGTGATAATGTATTATGTTGAATTCAATTATTTTTGTATATGTATCCCATATACACGTTATTATTTGATGATGACTATTGTGGTCTATGCCATTTTAGAACAAATGAAGTTATTATTATAGTCATAATGATGTTATGTTTATATAAATCCTCACGTATATTCATCAATATTCAATGTAATTGGTTCATGATTGATGCTTGAATTTTTTTACATGATCACTACTAGAGTAAATATCATCATCAATAACATTTTTATTTCTTGCAATAGAAAATATAAAACTCTAAGCTTGGCCAGCTGATGACAAATAACTACCTAATATTTCTGTCTCTTTATTCCCTAAAAGTTAATTCTAATTTAGTTATCTTTAATAAGTTTCATGGTTTCGGGCCTTACTTTATGGAATTTTTCCATGATGGAAGAAAAATAAATGAAATTCATAAAGACTAACAAGTAAATAAACAAGTCTAGTTGAGTCCATCTGGTTTAGTACTAATAAAAATGGAAATTATAAAGTTGAATTTTGTAATTTAGGTATCAGGTGATTTGTAAGAATAACCCGTTGGTTCACAGTATTATTACCATAGTTAGAGTGCCCACTTGAGAAAATTTTTTTGAGAAGTACTCATTAGAGAGATGTTGAGATTGAGGTTGATAAATTGGGGTGTAGATTTGTGGGAGACAGCAGTGGGTGTTCATTTTTATTTATTGATAGTAAGTTCATTTTTATGTAATTAAAACTAATTTCAGAAATTCTAAGCATTAGATGAAATGTTAGGAAACCAGAATAGATATTTGTTGACATATTGTGGCCAATAAACAGTATATTTTTTTCAAAGTATTAAGCTATTTCTCAGCATTTCTTACCAATTTATTGGGTTATGAATCATTTCCATGGATACGTAAAGGATGAGATGCTTGTAGGCTGTTGTTTTCTCTATTGTTGCTGCATTGCTAAAATATAAATACATTAAAGTAAGTGATAGTTCAATGGAATCTTTATTTTATGACCAATTGCTATAATTGCTATAAAAATTAATGAATTGGCCATTTAATGACAGAAAATAATTTCTCAAAAAGCTATCTTACAGTTTTCTTTCTTTCCCATGTCTTCATGGCTGCTTTATATTTTTCAAACTCATGACACCAGTCAGAGTAAACTCTCTGATAGTCATGGGATTTAGTTGGAGCACTGCACCGATGGGCATCCACAGTAACATTATGACTGCACAGAAGCTGACCTCCAACCCAACAGTCATATCTTCCTCCATCAGCTTCAGTAACCCCTACTACAACTAAACCTCGTTCAGAAGTTTCAATGTATTTTCCTGGCCTATAAATTAATCAATACAAGAGAAATGATTACTTATCATGATCTTTCATTGAATTGTATGCATTACTGACTCTTAAACGTCACATGCTTTATATGGCTTAAGGGTCAAAGATGGAAATAATCAATTACTAATTTTAATATCATCAGTTTTGGTGATTTCACTTAAGAATACATGCATACATAATGAAATAATTAATTTTTTCCAGGTCATAAAAAATATCATGAATATTTAACCTTTTCAGTGCCAGGCAAAAATATATTGTTGTTGGCATTATGTGTTTGAAGTGCCAAAAACAATATATGATCATGTGGCACTACAAATGTTTAACTACAACAATTTTGTTTTATTTTAATTTTTTTCAAATTATTAAGAAGGTAATGCGTACTTTCAAAAGTAGAAGAAATCATCAAAAATAGGAATAAATAAACAAATAGTGATTTAAAAAAAAAGTCATGCAAAATTTCCAAAATACCTATGGCACTTCTGGAAGTGCCCACCAACAAACCAGCAGCACTGTAAGGGTTAATACTGTATTTTTTTCATTGAGCTAAACAAAATGCTTTAGTAGTCATAGAAACCTCATATGTAATGAAGTTTTTAACAAATTCTTACATAAATTAAATTTTAAATAATATCAAAATAAAAAATATATATGTACATACTTGTAAATTACTTGTGAACGCCCTTTGTCTTTTGAATGATACCATACGACATGCTGGTTAGCTAATACTTCAGGCATTTTCAAAAAGCAGCCAAGATGAATACTTTGGCCCCACGTTACAACCATTTTCTTTTTCATTGCCGAGGTTTCACACATACTATGTGTAGTGTTAGCCACATCTTGCAAGTACCTGTAAACAATAAAATGAATTAATATTAATATAAGATTACTTCAATTTTGCATTGTATGCTTTTCACATTTTAATATTAAATTGATTATGTTGACCTACCCTAGAATATATGGCTTGCAAGAATTTGAGTCTTTGTCCCATCCACAATATGGATCATGGCCACATCTTAAGCAGTTATCATATCTTCTATTGCACATCACCAAATCAATTTGACGTATGCGATTATCAGAGGCAACATACAAAGACTTGTGCTGCAGAAAATAAAATATTAGTCATGATATATGATGTATAAGAAGTAATTTAACAGAAATAGAAATTTTAATAAATACATACCTGATCTGAAATTGTCATAACTCTGATTGGTTCATCAAGAGTAACATCAAATATATCCAACAATCTTGAATGAGATTCTCCTTTTGTATCAAACCATTGAACAATTTTGTATACTTTTCCAGTATCTTTGAAGGGAAAATAATTTCATAAATAAGTGTTTAATATAGAAAGGTTAACAGTAATACTTATGTAATTTATAATATCTTTACTGAGATTGTTATGTAAAAATCTACATGAAGCATAAGATACTTACTGGATCCTGCATAATAGACTGTATAATCTAATTGCCTTCCATAAATATTAATTTTTAATTTGTCAACTACAAGATGTGTAAAGAGCACATCTCTCTTGTAATATACAGGTTTAGAATTTTCATGAGAAACAGCCTCATCCATCAAGGGGTGAGACCTAATGAAGTTTAGGACAGTATCTGAAATTTAAGACATATTATCAGATTAGAATCAGCTACTGTATGCTTCAGTCAAAATGTTTCCATTAACTGAATATTTATTTTTAGATTTGACAATTATGGAACTGAATTGTGCTATATTTCTAAAGATACTGATGAAAATGTCACAAGTGGCATCATCAACTATAAAATAATTTTAAGATGTGCATGCTGAAAAGTTTTAATACTGTTTTTACATTTATATTAGCTGGAGACTTGCATGCATTAAAAACCTTAACAGTGTCGCCAACTTGTGACAACCATATTAAGGGTTTCAGATATAGTGCTTATGCAATTGATATACTATCTCATGATCATATTTTATGCAGGCCCTTATTTAATTACTGTATTTCAAAGAAATTAACGAGATATAAATTTCATAAATGTAAAGTTTAAAAAAACCAAAGATAATAAATTAGAATAAATATTTTACCCATGAAATTTTCACATATGTGAGTAATTCCTTGATCTGTTTTTAAGAATTAATACATTTTAAGGTACAGAACTCACCTGGTAGGGTTTCTGTGTCATTAACACATTGGCCTGGTCTTGGTTCAGGCACACGATTTGAAAGGACTGGCAACCAAGCAGAACTACTTGTGGCTTGTTCTTTAAATTTTCCTGAAAATGCTTCTTGGATGGCATCAATTGAGAAAGAGCATATAGCTGACCCCATAAGTCCATTTGTTGAGGTAATGAAAGTACCATAAAATGTGGTATCATCACCTGGTACCTTATAAATGCTCTCTGAAACCATGCAAAAAAAATATAGTTAAAATGCTTAGAGTAAACATGATAGTCTTCTGAAATAATGTACATTTTGTATTTAAAATTATAAAGTAATTTTCAAATTAATTTATGTAAGCATAGAAGTTTAGAACATGATTTATATTGATAAAACCCAGGTCATATTTAATAAATGTCATCTGGATAATAAAGTTATGTCTTTCAATATGCTAGACTTCTACAAAGTTAAATATTCTACAGCTGATTTTATTCAATAGAGGACTTTTCATTACTTTAATATTCTTTCTCACCTCAAGAATACATCTGTGTAATGGAAATATATGTAACATATCATAATTTATTCTTTGGCTTTTCCTTTTCCAATTGGATAAACCTTTGCCATAGAAACAATTAGATAATTAAATCCTCCAATAAAAATGGGAGTGTGCCTTGTGATGACAATGCGTATAAAAATATTTGATGATAAGAAACAAATTTTACCTTTGATCTGATTCACTCTCTATAAATAAATATTGTTGTTTTACATAAGGCAGACAAACAATTTATTTATACTTACGGATTTCATTGAAGTAGAAAGGAAACTCTCCAGGAATGGAACAGTTCAGTCTTGCTTTTAGGTATGTTGCCCAATTCTGACTTAAAATATTTTTTCCTCCTGTGTCCCTCTTGCATACACGTGCCACTCGAGAATATACACTTTTACCACAGTTGATGTATTCAACAGCAGTCTCTCGGAAGAAGAACAGCACATATTCACCAATGTCATAAGAACCAACAAAATCTGGCTCTGGAATAAATAGTAAGAGAAGCATATAAAAATTAAAAGTTCTGGATAATAATGGTTTTTAATATAAAGGAGTTAATGACTGGACACAAATATCAATCTTAAAATGAATGTCTTGAAATGAATTAATCCTTTCATGCATCTAAATTATGGAATGATAAAAACTCAACAATGTTGAGACAGTTTTAGAGTAAGTATTTTCATTTTGTGATTTGATGATTCATTTGGAACACCTTATAAATTCATTATGAAAAATTTACAATAAAGAAATATTCAAATTCAATTCAATTGGATGAAAATTTTAGTTTACCAAATGCAAGGAAAGAAATCCATATTATTTGAATGTGAAGATTGCAAATCTTAATTTCTTCATTATTTTTAAATTCAGATATTCCTTAGAAGTCAGCGTAATTAATTTATAATTAGAAATAGCTGACAAATTTTCTCTAGCTATTTCTTATGTCAGTGATGCGTCATTTATGCAATCATAGAGGGAGAATTAACAATAGGAACCTTAGTAAAGATATAAAGGAAAAAATTGAAAAGTCCTGGAATAGTTTGTAACAGTGTTTGATTCAGAATCTTGGATGCAGAGGAAATTTGAGAATCGACCAGGGTATTTTGGGATTGGGTAAAAGAGAGGAAAGGAGGAAAATAAAATGGTTAGAGAGGGAAAAAAAGTGTTAATTACAGTAAAAGTACAGTAAGGTAGGACATGTAGTTTAATATAGGGAAGGAAAGACAAACGAAAGGGATATTTAGGGGTAAAAAGATGTGAATGAATATAATACTAGGAAGAATATTATGTAGATGACGCAGATGTAGGAAAGGAACATGCTTTGCTTTTAAAGGAATTATGGCTGTTAGAAAGTAAATATTTATTGTAAGTAAATATTTATTAAGGATTAATTGTAATATAAAGTACAATAATTTATGGGGTCTATGAAAAGCCGACCTGTGATTGGGAGATTTACTCATAGGGCATTTCACAATATGGATGCTAAAGAAGAAAATTAAAAACGAAGAAGTAACTTTGACGAACTGATACGTCATGGCGTCCTACGTTCAACATAGATAGGTAGATTATATTCCTTTTTCACGTTACAGCAGTCAGCAAATGCTAAATATGACTTTATTCGTCAGGGCACATTAAAATCTCATTAACAATTGTAGGAGATGACAAGGGGACATCTGCTACCGTTGCTGAGGGAAAAAAATATTTGGAAATGTCACGGATGTGACGGCTTACGGAACGGTGTGCACTCTAAACTCGTCACGTTTAAGTTAATGTAAGTTTAACGAAAACCTTTGAACAAGCGTTCCTGGGACTCGGAGGAATACTGATTTTATATCTGTATCAGCGGCGTGAGGTTCGAGAGCACGGAGTCCTCCTTCCTTCACTTAGCTCCCTGAGCACGTATAAATGACGGGAATTAATGACTGGATGCACAAGATCTCAGGGATGCCGTGCATTCGATGGAATTGTCCCCCCCCCCCCCCCCCCCCCCCCCCCCCCCCCCCCCCCCCCCCCCCCCCCCCCCGTCCCCCGCCCCCCCCCCCCCCCCCCCCCCCCCCCCCCACCCC
>WURS02000011.1:10905972-10918727 GCA_011762765.2 Rhinocypha anisoptera | reverse complement strand
TCACCCCAACCCCACTGCCAAACACAACGCCCCCGACCGCCATCCTCAACTTCCCTCCTCCCCCATTCCCCTAACAACACCTCCCCCTCCACTCCCTCCTTGTTTTGTACCTGATGATGCCGCAGGTCAGTGTTGCACTGGAAAATAAAATTCTGTGGAAAAGTAAGATATTTTATCTTTTAATATGGACTTTGATTTACCTTTCCTTCTACCCAAAGATCGTATGAATAAACATCATTCTTCTCTATTTCGTATTGTTTGCATCTTAGAAAGAAGACTGCGAAGCTACGTCTGTTATGGGGTGTGATATGTAGGCTTCCCCTAGCCTACCACATCCCAGCACCGCGTCCGATTCCTCGAGTTTTCTATAAGAGATTTTTTTTTATTTCACTCGCACAAAACGCTGTTTCTTTGATACCTGTTGAAAACAGCGCCAAGACTGTACCTTGGAATGACTACTTCGTCTCACCGATAGGTAGTGAGTCGCCGTTTCAGCAGTAAGGGGAGATTTCATCGACGTGAAATAAATCAACTTGCACAGTCGTCATAGTCACTCCGATGGTCTCTTCCGTTTAGTTCGGGAAAGCAATCAAATGGTGGTGCGGCCTGTGTCGACGAACAATCGAATCAAGTGGCGGTGCCGCGACACTGACTGAAAGATAAAAATGGACGTCATTAGCCGCTTTTCCATTAAAACTAGCCGCGCCGTTGCCGCTCCGTCAAGGTCGCAAACCGTGTGTACTTCCCCGAACTGCCGCAGGGATGGCGAGAGTCGTCCGCCGGAGAGAGCGGATGTCCCTTTCGGTTTCACAATTCCTATGCGCGGTCGTTAACTCGTTCAATATTTATCAATGAGAGCGGTGAGTCTCGCCTTGCGGTAGATGAAAGCCAGACGTGGCTCTCCTAAAGGGCGCAGATTGGTCAGGAATCATCGGAAAATTTCGAATGAACTGTATATCACCTCATCTACCAAACCCGCAAAATCAGCTTGGGATGTTATTAAATGGAACAAAAAGGCAAGACGTCATGTTATGCCCAACAAGTACAATTTCAATGGCACCCTAACCATAGATCCCACAGAAATTGCTGCCAACTTCAAATCAGCATTCAGCAAAGCAACCACTGACCACCACCGATACCCCTTTATTAAGCCAGAGCATTTCATCATCCAGGTCCTTCTTTCTATTTCCTACGTGTCCCAAGGAAGTTCAAAAGGTTATAGAAACATACCCAAATAAATGGTCATCAGGCTTTGATGAAATCCCCATCCCTATCATAAAAGCAGCAAAAAATCACATATGTCATCCTCTGGCAGATATCATCAAATCAGCCCTTGATGAAGGCTATTTCCCCGCATATATGAAGCTAGCCCATGTTACCCCGATCAATCAATCAATCTGATCCAATCAATTACCGGCCTATATCAATATTATCTAGTTTTTCAAAAATCTTTGAAAAAAAATCTTTTACAATCGTATCATGAGTTTTCTTGAACCTATACAGCTGCTTCATGAAAACTACATGGTTTCCAAAATAAAAAAATCGACAACCACTGCCATACTTCAACTACTGAACCATATCCACAAGGCTCTAGACAGTAGAAATGCCACACTTGGCAATAAAGCCTTTGACAGCATTGATCATAAAATATTGTACCTCAAATCTCAAGACTGGGTATTAATGGAATTGCCTTGTTCTGGGTAAAATCATTAACCAGCAGCAGCAAGTGAAGTATTGCTACCAAACAACCAATGGTCCAAGAACAACTCTATTTGAGCCTTTAGAAGTTCATCAAAGTGTGCCACAAGGCTCAATCCTAGGTCCATTGCTTTTCTTAGTATATATGTTTTCTTAGTTTATAAATGACATTCCCAATTTAATTACATGTGGTAAACTCCTTTTATATGCAGATAACATTTCATGCCTGCATCAGTAAAAAAAACTCCGCAGAACTTGGACACCTCTGCAGAACATCCATCTCTGATATGAACAACTGGTATCAATCTAGTAGACTCACAATAAACTCTAACAAATCTCTCCATTTACAGTTCCTCCACAAAAGAAACCCTTTCTCCTCCAGCCTCCTTTTCCGAGTAAGAGATAACTCCCTCATCTGATCCCAATCAGTAAACTTTCTTGGACTAACGATCAGCGAAAACCTTGACTAGCTTAACCACATAAATAACAATACAAAAAAATCACAGCTGGCATCTTTCTTATTAGGAAACTAGTCCCAATTATCACCCTTGACACTTTAAAACTACTTTTCCATGCAAAAATCCAATCCAAGTATCCCATATCATATATGGGATACTTAACTGGGGAAATGACAGTCTATTAAGTAAGATTTTATCTCTGCAAAAGAAAGCACTAAAGGCTATGCTCTGCCTGCCCTCTTGCACCCCTGGAAGATCATTATACATTAACCAGTCCATTCTTACAGTTCCATCCCTATACATTTTAAACTGTGCCATATTTGTCATGAAAAACCCTCAGATTTTCCCAGCCCACCATGAAGTATACTCCTACCACACTCATAATAGTCCAAATATCGCAGCTTTCCACGTTATTAGCACAACATGGCCCACAACAAGCAGCCTCAATCATCTACAACAACTTACCATTCATTATAATATCCATCTCGTCAATAAATCATTTCAAGAAGTGTTTAAAGCAGTTCCTTCTGGAGAAGGCTTACTACAGTGCCATTGAATTTGTCAACAACTGCCAATGTTGAAAAACATGATATATATGTATCTTCTTCCTTCCCTTCTGTTGTACTTGTGAACTTGAATTGTATTTGTTTGTTGTATTTGTGCACCTTTTGCAAATTAGTTCTCCTGCTTAGCTTAATATATTTGCCTATTATTTTTATTTATTTTTCGTGTATCTCTACTGGCTTAATTTCCATTGACGATTTCTATGTTACTTTGTAACCAACAGAAATAAAAATAAATGAAATGAAAAAGATCGGCACATGTGGTCCCCTGTTATTCGAGGGGGAGGAAGAGCGTGGAAGGAAGATGCGATTTCTCCTACCTCCATGCACCATTTGCTAGATTGGGGATGCGTAATTGCACCTCTTGATCCGTAATGCAATAAGTACTTCATACAAAGGAGTCAGGAGCAAACGGATTGAGATCCCTCGGGGGTCTTGAAGCCCTAGGGCGACCAGTCTCCAATTGGCAATCTAAGGTTGCCTTCGCGTGAAAACAAAGGGAATTTTTCGTCATGTAAAAATATGAAACCGTAAAACTTCAAAGCAAAGTGTTAAGACAAATAGACTCGAATGTGCATAAAGCATTAATTTTTGGAAAAAATAACAAATTTTTTACCAAATTACTACTTTTAATTTCCAAAAAAATCGTCATTAAACTTTTCAAAGCCAATGAAGCATGGTTATCCCTTTCATCATTGATGGTTACTTTCTTAAATTAAATTTGGAAGGATTTTTTTGACCATCTACTTGTGCTCCATGAAGAGTCTTTTAAATAGATGTGATAAAGTCTTGTCTATGACCTGAATCCAATTCACAGTGTATATTGGACCATTAATATGACAGAATCCAAGGTATAGATCTTTGGAATACTCCATAAAATCCATTAGATGCACTTCTAATAAACAAGATATCAAATAAACTTTTAAGTGATTGCAAAGTGTAATTTTTAATGTTATCTAATATAGGTTTTAATTTCAAATCCCATTTCGATGCCAACGTCATCTTTGACCATGAGTGACAGCTCTTCCCATCTCTCCAAATTACTTGCAACCCATTTTTTACATTTTTCTGATTAGTCAAGTCTTCTGTGGACAATTGTCCTTATACAATCCAGTCAGAATAGACTTTTTCACGGACAAAAATGTAATGCCTATGAAATTTGGCAGGCAGCAGAAGGCAAATAAAATAAAGTTGCATAAAAAACGGCACGTTAATTATGGTCGTGGACAAAATGGCAGCTATAAACAAAGTCCTTATGTCCTTGTTAGACAGAGAATGCAAGAACCAAGTAAAACAAATGCAAGAGTTATCCTGGTGTGAATATAAATAGTGACCAAAATCTCATTGTAATGAATTCATTGCCATTTCATACCTTTCATACCATTTCTCATCAACTACTCCTCTAGAGTAGTAGTTTATGACAAACATCTGGTTGATCTCTTCACATTACCCAATAGCCTCATTGAAGATGTTACCATCATCTCTATATATGGTTATCAGAATTCAAGCTCCTAGTGAAAATCACTCAAATATCCTTAAAAGACACCACTCTTTGCAACTTTGTCCATTAAGTCCAACCTTTTGGTGCCCTAGCTATTAAATGCATAAGAAAGTAATATAATCTTTACAAAAGAAGGTTTGAGCTATATTAGCCACAAATTAGGAGTAACTTAGAATTCAGAATAGGATAGTAGAAAAAGGTAATAAAAAAAGAAAATCATGAGATTCTCAAGAAGTAAGAAGAATAGAATAAATATCATATGAGTAGGGAATACATATATTAGAATAGGTAGAAAAATTAACTTATTTGGGAACGGACTTAGTGGGCAGGATATTGGATGAAGAACTGCATTAGCAAAAGATGCCTTTTTCGAAAAAGAAAGAGTTGATGAGAGGGAACCCTCAATAAAGAATTGGAGAAAAGATTAGTGAAAACCCTCATATCATAGTGTTGCATTATATGGATCCAAAACCTGGTCCATGAGGAAGGATAATGAGCATAGATTGGAGGATTTTGAGATGTTGGTTTGGCGACACATGTAGAAAGTTAGGTGGACAGAGAGAAAAACGAATGAAGAAGTGTAGAGAACGGTAGGGTAGGAGAGGCATTTACTGCAATATGGACAGGAAAGGTGGATGGAAGGAGTAATCATAGACAATGGGTTGTTGAAAGTTGTGATAGAGTAGAGTGTTATGTAAGCAAGCTAGGGCTAGGAAGAGGGTAGAGATTTTGGATAGAATGACAGATGGTGGGAAGTATGCTGATTTTTATGAGGGATTAAGTTTGATCTAACCTGAGGCTCAATAAGAACCTACCTTAATTGGTATATTATCCTTCAATCATTGAGAAATTATATAATTTCATACAAAGAGAAATAGCTGGCCTCATCTTCCTTTTAATAATACTGAATAATTTAGTTGATTCAATGGAACTACATATGTTAAGCAATATTAATTTTCATATGATGACCAAATCTACAAGGTTACAAGTAACCTTCCAAAGTAATTTCCATTCAAATAACAATGAATATTTTAGTCCTTTGCCAAGGTTAATTAGAACAGGGAACTGATGAATTTACCTGAGTTAATCAATAAAATCATTAAAGAGCATTAAACATACTTTAAGATGAGCATTTTATTTATGCTAAAGATTTTACATAATTACCATTAAGTAGTCAGTTGTCACTATATCACGAGTTTGTGATGTTTGGCTTATCAATATCTAAACTGTGTTTTAAATCTATATACTTCTCTCGGTTTTAATTCCAATAGCAAAGAAAAAGAGAGAAGGTAAGTGTGAGGACTTAATGATAAGACAAATAGTTTGATCCTGCATGCAGCAAAGGTAGTTCTAAGAACAATCAGTAAGACTGGTGAGAAGGGCAGAAGAATACGAAACATAAAAAAGATAGTTTCTTTTAAAATTTGGCCATTTTCACAGATATTTTTCAAAATAAAATTAGAGCTTATTTAATGAAATGAACTGTGGTGGAATAATGGTGCTAATGGCTGATGATATAACACATTTTATGTTATTACTGAATGTAATAAAATACTTAAGGCAGTTTCATTAGAAATTGTCATAGAGTGGATCACACAATGCAAGATTTAGAACACCTCTTAACAAAGGAATTTTATGTGACCAGAATCTCTGGATAAATACCTTTGAGTTTAACGCTGACACCTAAGGGATTCACCTAAGCTAATTCAATTCTAATGCTGCATTAGCAGAACTAAGTGAATGTTTTGGAAAAACCAATGTCTTAAGGAATCTCTTGTTCTACTCACAAATCATGATTACAGGAAGTAATATATATATGTTACTGTATACATGCTTGTTCATATATCAACTTGGAAATAAAATACTTCAAAGACATAAATAGTATGATAAGGATGCAAGTTACCAGTGGCAGTTTGAAGTGTTAAAGGTGCATTTTAAAAGTCTGCTCTAAGTTGTCTTTTCAGGCACTTTCTTTACATGGCTTCCTCGACCATATGTCGAAATATATTATCCTTCAAGTCTTGAGATATTTGAAAACCTATTGTCGTAAAATAATATACAAAAAACTGATTTGAGTGGTGAACAATGATCATACTAAATCCATATAGGTATTATTTAGGGGTTAGGTGGAAGAAAGGACTACTCGTATCTCAATTTCACCCCAATAAAGGTACATACTTTATTATTATTAATCATTATTGCCATTAAATAGTGTTTGGACTTGAATGTTTCATGATTTCAGCACTCAATTTTTTATTTTCGTTTTCTTCCCAAAATCTCTTCATCCTTTGTGTCCTTTGTTCTGTCCATGTTGCTCCAGTTTTCATTTTTCCATTCACTTCAAATATTGTGTTTAAAATTTTGTTCTTTCTTATATCATTTTCCTTTTGATCCCTGCTTGTTTAAGGCCTTCTATTTTCTGAGTCAATTGGTTTTCTTAATTAAAATGATTACAACATTAAAGATTATCCTCTTGTTGTTTTTCGTTATCTGTATGAGGCCATAGAAAGTGAGTCTTTGTTTTCTAATCGTGTCTGTTTGTTCATATACATAATTCTTTAGTTGGTCTCTTCACCCAAATGCCATCTCTTTATATCGCCCCAAAATCTTCCCACGGATTTTGAAGTAAATTTTTTCTGCTCCTGTTATACCTGATATTCCAATAGTGGTTGTTTCTGATGTGTATAGGACCTCTGGTAGGAGGACAGTGTTATAGTGCCTTCGTTTGGCCTGTCTTGATATGTTTAACTTGTTATAGTGTCTATCTGAGTTTATATGCTTTCTGAAATTTTTTTTCCCTTTCTATGTTGGATGCCTTGTTTGATCCTCCTATTTGTATATATTATATAAAGGTATTTTATTATTATTATAAAAATGAACCTTCACTCCCTTGCACTACTGCATCAGCATATGATTTACAATTATCACAAACTAAATGAATAATATTCATTCACCCATGATCAAGTGGATGTCATAAGCATGGCAAATATAATAACAATCTTAAAAAAAATACCAAACCACAGACTTCAAACCTAAGTTGGTCCGATAAGTGAGAGTAGAGTCCACTGAGTACTAGACTCAATGGCATATGTGAATTCACACATCAGAGTTCAATTCCTTTACCTGTGCCACCAGTGGTTTCCCACGAAAATATGGCACCCATAAACTCAATGGATTTTAGCTGGAGTTATCAACGGGCCTAGAACCTGGGTCACCCAATCAGTAGTCAAGCACTCTTAATGACTGGACTACATAAAATATTTTTACAAATGACAAGGAATACAAAATATGAAAAGAATCGATGCTCAAATGCATGAATGACAAACACCTAAATTAGACTTTAATAAAGCTTTACTTTAGGTAGTCAAAATCTTTATTTATATCCTACCAAGCCAAAAAGGTATTCTCACTACAAAAAAAGGCCATCAACGTACTAAGCCATGTAACCCCATGGACACATGGAAAGCCTTTGTTTATCAAGCATCACATTCTTACTCTCCCTTCTGAAAAGGGAAAATTAAACATTGCTGGTTAAAAAAAATTGTAATAAATCACTATAACTGGTTTAGTCAACTAGTTAGTTATATTGATATCTATCCATACACATTTTACTAGATGTCAAATATTTGACAAAACCAGTTGTAGTGATTTATTATAAATTTTTTATGAAACTAACAAAGTTTAATTTCCCCATTCATAAAGTGGTTATGACCAAGTTGAGCTAAAGTAGATTGGACTCTGCTTCCATTTACATCCTGCATTGTTTTATTTGTAAAAACTTATCCAGATATTTTTTCAAAAGATGCTAATTCACATCAGTACGGCACCTGTTCAAAACATGACACTCATCTGAATATATAGATTGAATTTAGGCTTGAAGTGACCTAATCATTCAATGTCAGCTGTATATATTAAGCTCCCCAATAAAATTGAATCTGTGACCTCACCGATCATCTTCAGGAAAAGGCTAAAAATGTTTCTTCTGGTCAAAGGCTACTGTAGCATCATAGAGTTTTAAGAAGATAGCAGTTAGTTTGATATTTCGTATGATGCATTGGTGTGTTTAGTGACATTGTAATTTTTGCTTTAATTGTGTGTTATGTAACATAAAAAAATATGACAAGTCCTAAGGCCATACTCCAGCTCCTCCAGGCTAATAAAATTATTTAAATATTTCTTTTTGGCATAAGAAAAATTATCAACCTTCTGGTACCAGTGACCACACTTCGGCAGATCGTTGAAAATTTTTATTTCCAAATTATCAGACTTGTGGCAGGCCTTACTACCCATACTGGCTCATGTCCACGCTGTGTTTGCTGAGTGTACTGCTAAAGAGAATTTTATATCATCACGGTTTTACTTTATTCAGACAAGTCTGTGGACAAGTTATGGAAAGATGAAATGTGTAGTTTTTTTTAAATGGCCATAAGTAATTATAATTCCACCTTTCTGCAGGATTAATATTTGGTGACCTTCATGTGAATGAGTCCAGTCTAATTCGAACGTCTGTACTCAATCTTGCCTATGTGAAGTATTCCATTCATAAACTCACATACCAAAAAACAACATTCAAATTAACAAAGTTCACACTTTCGATAATAAACCAGTATGATGTAGCAATTATAATTTAAAAATCCAGGAAATAACAGAACATTTGTATTGTAGCACACAATTTTGTCCTATAAGAACCTATAACATTATGTTCGAATCAAAGGTAGTTTGGGTCGCATAAAATCAATGGAAACACTGAAGGAATTGGGTTTTCAATTACGAGGAAATGTGAAGAGAATATTTCAATCCGATACGGTAAGGCAAAAAACTCCAGTCACTGAAGGTACAAGCGGTGTAATAGAATTCTTGAATCGCTATTCATTTCTTCTAGTTTGTATTTTTGTTTCGTTAAGCGCATTAATTCTCACTTTACCTTATACGTAGCAATTGATCAGGCGAGTATCTTCAATGAGTTTCGTACTTTGCATATGCAATTAACCTAATTTAAGCCATAAAACTCAAACTTTCGGAGGTTACATTTTAATAGAACACTACACTTTTCGCTGACGTCTTTGACGTTTAGAAAATAAAGGACTTATATGTGTTCTGGTAAATATGGCACATATGAGAAATTCGGTAGTGAAACCCATGCAACGAATATAAGAGGTTATGCGGACTATACTAAGCTATACCAGCTGAATGTTCTCCGCAGTAGTTCAAGTGTTAAAAATGTCGTCCTCTTCATTATTAATCCATACATAATATAAATCATGTGAAATGAGAAACAAAAAAATCCAGAATATCGGTAGTCCATGGGTCTTTAAAAAAATTGTACGGTGCAATAAATCAAGGGTTTAAGTTATCTGCAATAAGCCGAACCGTCATATTCCCGCCAATGCCTAATTAAACGTCTGCTTGACTTAAAAGAATAATGGTAACGGAACCATCAACCTTACGTTACGGTAATGTTTTCGGAAATAATGAGGGCGGAAAATGTCGGCGTCAGTTCAAAATTAACTTACGTGAAGATTTGAGGAAAAATGTTCCCATTTATGATCCCTTAGGCCTACTTCCCAGGGTTTACTTTAATTCAAAATAGCCGCAGTCAGGAAACAGAGAGATATTACCTACGCCGAAGATATAAGATAAATTGCTGTGTATTCTAATCCAACCAAATAATTTGTAAAAGGGGTAGAATTAAATTAAGAACATAAAACACGACGACTCACACCAATCCTTCACATAATGGTGGCTCCATCTGAAAAACAATTGAGGGAGAGAAGTCAGTGGCATTATTATTGGACGTATGGTGTATTATGCATAAAATTTAGGAGTTTATGATGTAATAATGATTGAATAGGAAAATTAAGTTTAGAATTTGGACTTATAAGTTTCCTTCGAAATATTTATCGCATATACGCCCGGTCGGCTTCTATGCAAGACAGCATATTTTGTGAGAATCTTAGCCAGTAATGGTTACATCCTGTGATAGTTGCTCAAAACTTCCTTTTTCATTTCCTTTTTTATGGAAGTTTGTAGAGTATAATTGGTTGTACGTGGCCGAGTGAATATTATAACTCTTGTGCACATCTCATATTATTCGGTCGTATGAAGCTGCTGGTTGTTCAGTTCAGTAACCTGTGAAGTGTGGGTAACACCCTGAACGTGATGAATTGAATAATTATTGCATTTCCGTTTAACACTGGCTCAGCTCTGCTGCTATATGAACCGGGTCACCATATTCATCGTTAAAGTGTGCATCTTATACGTTACATATGCTACTTTATGAAATAGTGAAACAAAATATCTTCCGCTTCGCTGTCTCGAGAAGTATGGACCACTCAATTTTGCCGTCTCCTGTGTTGTGTTTTTGAAGATTTAACTGTGACAGTTTTCTACGTTGATTCAAGCCTGAGAAAAACTGACCAAGTGACTTTCCCGTGACATTGGTGGAATTATTAATTCTTTTCCCCTAAGAATCGTCGCATTGACCTTATTGTGTGAATTTATTTTATCGTACAAGGTTATTTTAATTATGTTTGGTTCTTAGGGATTATTTCTAATTGTGGCGTTTTGTGATGTTAGAATTGGTGTGAAGTAATTGTTAACGATCATCCAAGGTCAAATATGTATTTTATATTACCTATCTTTAAATAAGGCGCTCAAGTGACCATTAGTTAATGAGTGTATATTTTTGTGTAATTGAAGATAACGTTTAAATATGGCTGCATCATTTGACCCTAGTGATAGAGCAAGCTGGTATTTTGGACCGATGTCTCGGCAAGATGCAACTGATCTCCTGCTGACTGAAGAAGGAGGAGTTTTTCTTGTCAGAGACAGTACAACCATACACGGGGATTATGTTTTGTGTGTCAAAGAAGATAGTAAAGTGAGTCACTACATCATAAATAAGATACAACAGGGGGAACAGACTAACTATCGCATTGGTGATCAGATGTTTTCTGATTTACCCAATCTATTAGCATTTTACAAGTTACACTATCTTGACACCACTCCTCTCATAAGACCTGCACCCCGGCGGATTGAGAAGATCTTAGCAAAGTATGATTTTGAAGGAAGAGATGCTGACGATTTACCATTCAAAAAGGGAGAGATCTTAACTGTTGTTTCCAAGGACGAGGAGCAATGGTGGACCGCCAGGAATAGTTTTGGTCGCACTGGCTCGATACCCGTTCCATACGTCCAAAAGATCGAGGATGGACAACATTGCTTAAATGATGGAACTCGCCCCCTTTCTGGAGGAAGTAATGCTGTTAGCCAACAGCAAGATGCGGCCGTCAGGAAAACCAACATTCAGAGGAAACTGCCTGCTTATGCTCGAGTTAAGCAAGCCAGAGTTCCAAATGCTTATGATAAGACAGCACTAAAATTGGAAGTTGGAGATATAATCAAAGTTACTAAAATGAACATTAATGGTCAGTGGGAAGGAGAATTAAATGGGAAAGTTGGCCACTTTCCCTTCACGCATGTAGAATTTGTTGATTCAGAAAATAACGATGGTGTCGATGAGAGTTAAAGCTCCATTCAGGTGTCAAAGAAACTTCAGTAAATGGCAGTACATGTTGAGAGGTACTTTATTTTGTAAATAATGCATGTGATAAGTATATTATGTGACCGTGCAAAGATGAATGAGACGGACAGATCAATTAGAAGTCTGCTTGCACAAAAAAATCTCCAGTGCTCAATTCAATATATTAAGAGCTCTTAGTGTTGCTATAGCTTTAGGCTGTGGCAAGCTATGGCAAACAATTAATACTCCTGCTATGTAGAGGGCTTTTAAAATCGATTTAATTCAGCTATAGAGGTATTTAAAAGGGTTGATTTATTTGTAGATATATGTTCCCTGATTGCAGCTGTATTTCATTGTGGAAGCTCTCAGGATAAAAGATTTTTGCTCGATGTAGTGATATGCAATATTTACATGTTCAGCACTACATCTTTTTTCTCAGAACGACGACGCTGTTTATATTTGTGATTGTCAATCACTGTCAGAATGCATTTTCTGATTAGGGTTCCTTTTTTATGTATGCTCTTAACTAATGCCAAAAATGTTTTATGTTCGAGAATTGCCAGCTTGGTCATAACTGCATTTTTAAAACGGTTATTGAAGCATTCTCATTGTAAATTATCTCCTATGCTTAGTTTATAAATTATGTTAGAGCTCAGTTCATGAAAGAGCTGTTTCTCTCAGGATTATTGCTAAAGATTTATGTAAAAATTTAATATTGTTAATGGTTTTTATTAGCTTGCTTCACAGCTTTTTGTACTATCAAATTTGTATCCAATTCAAATGGAGGACAAATAATTCATCTTATACGCATGTGTATTTGTAATCTTTTACATTGTTCACTTTTTAATTTAAGTAGCCAAACATTTTATAGAAGTCAAATTTTAAGAAACTGTAAACCCCATTTGTTTGGAATATTACATATCTGTAGACAAAATACAAGAAGTGTAGAAATTTCTATTACTGGTTTTGAAGTAAGTCTCCCTCTCTGTGGTAATCTGACTCACTTTGTACAC
>WURS02000011.1:10889161-10899354 GCA_011762765.2 Rhinocypha anisoptera | reverse complement strand
GAGAGGGAGTAAGGGATGGAACATTTTGTATGGATGGGATGACAGCTACTATTTGAGTTGGTGGGTTTGAGGGTTTAAGAAAGTTATTTCTGATTCAGAAAAGGAGTGGATTAAGTTCATAGGGGAAGATGAGTCGAGGTCAGAAATGAATTTTAAAAGAGAATTACGGTCATGTGTCCAAAGGATGAAAATATCATTAATAAAATGAAGCCAAAGAAGAGGCTGAAGATTTTTTGGAAGAAAGAAATTTCTCTTTGAGAAGGTTCATAAAAAGGTTAGCATAGGATGGTGCCATTCTCGCTCCATAGCTGTGCCTCGAGATTAAAGAAAGAAGGAATTGTTAAATATGAAGGCGTTATTAGAAAGAACAAGGAGGGCTAGATCCACAAGAAATTCTGAAGAGGAGATTTGAGCAGTAGGATGTGAAGAGAGATAGTGCCTGAGGGAAGACAAGCCATCATGGTGAGGGATAGAGGCATAAAAGGAGGAATCGTCAATGGTAGCCATGAGCAGCTGGGATAAGGGGACATGTCTATTTCATGTAGTCTATTGAGAAACACACATTTATAATTATGTGAACCAGAAAATGGAGACTGGCACTAAAATGGTTAAATAGTGCCATATAGTCTGCAAATCTGACTTAATTGACTCTCTGCTCACATTGATTCCTCCTTCAAGTCTTTATGATGAATAAAAACATGGCCAGCAACTTACAGCACTCGTTATTCTCCACACATTACCTTTACTCATTCTGTCTCATGTATATTTTACAAATAAGCTCAGCTCATGAGTTAATCTTTTCCATCAACAGCATAAGGAAGAAAGTTCTTTTCCACCAATGGAATACATTTCTGCTAAGAGTCGTAAGTTATTATGTTTTCGATTCACCTTAGTGAAATTTTATATTTTTCATTATATTTATATCAAAAGAATCAACATGTTACTCACAAACCACCATGTCTTTTTTTCAGGTAACAGCAATTGATAATGCAGAACCATTAATGCATTTTATGACTTACAAGATGCCAATAAACCAAAGATATTTTTATTTCCAACCTAATATCTGTTCCCCCATTCTAAATACTACATATTATCGCAGAATACAGAAAATTAATAGGTGTCATGCTTTATGAACAAATGTATAGTGTTACTGATACATGATTATCTTTCAAAATAGTGTTTTAATTTCTGAATTTCATACACTGCAATACATTTTATGCATAATTTACATGCCATACTTCTATTTACAGGGTCTTCCTTGAATTTTTACAGTAACAAATAAATCACCACACATCATTATCAACTGGTTATAAATGGCAGAAAAGGAAGAAGTAGTATACATACAACATAAATCCATGAAGTCTTGGCTTAGCAATTTCATTAATTTGTTTTAAAACAACTTGAATATTTTGCAAGGGTCCATGACACAAGCCCTGAAGAGGCACTCTGAGAAATAAAATTTACGCTTTTCACCATTTTGAATATGAATACAATGCATATTTTACCACTAGCCACACTAACAAGTGCTAGAGTAGTATTTAAAGATCAAAGAAATGAGTGGATAAAGAAATCTCTACATCTTACAGACAATAAAAACTTCAGTACTCCCATTTTTATAAGCAATACATTATCAATTTCAGTATTAAAAAACCAGACTGGTTTGTTTATTATGAATACCAACACTCATGAACATGTAATGGCTTGCATTAAAAACAAAGATTAAGGCAACCCATACAGTCAATCATAGAAATGGCAACAATAACTGTTTATTAGCTGGGTAATGCATTTTAAAACCTGCCCTGCAAGACGAAAACATTGACATATATATGTGGGCCTATTTATATGAGTCCAATATTTTTAGTTTTCAGCTCATGTGGAATACTTATAACCCACTACAAGAATATACAGTTCTACAAGAATTCATGGGGTTATGGAAATGTGGACATTAAATGGTAGAGCAAATTTAGGGTGGAATCCTAAAATTCATGGATAAAACTTTTGTATTGTGATCTGCTTTTAGGAGCCCCTGTGAATATAAAAGCATACTCTCCATTTTGTAAATATGGATGTACCATATTTCTACCAGTAGGTTAATACACATAACCCCAACATGAGGTTAATGTTTGTAACAAGGCATGCATTTAATATTAGTAAAATAAATGTCCATCCACACAAAAAGACTCACAACCTTTCCTAACATACACTCTGCACTCTTTTTTTCTTCTAGCACAAGGTTCTTTAGGGTAATACCCTTTCCACATAATGTGTGATAGCTTTTATTAAATCATGAAATAAAGGAGAACTGAAGCCAAATACTGCAAAAACAATAATTTGATTCTTGTATGAAAGAGTGCAAGAGATTACAGACTTTAGGAAATGCTGCATTAAACATCACAGACACATTTCATTTTTAAAGTGAACTATTGCCTAACAACTATGTCTTTGTCTATAATCTACAGGCAAAAAATCAATCCTCATAGAAATAATTGTAGGCATTTCTTTATAAAACGGCAATATTTCCTCTTTATTCTTGTACAATTGTATGATTTAAGGATCTAAAATATTTATCCAGCACTGATAAAAGCTGTGTGACTGATTGCATAATAACCCTCATTAAGGAGTCCCATTTTATTTAAGTATCAATCCTATTATTCTCAGTTTGGATTAAAATAACCTTATTTAAAATTGGTATAATAGTCAGAATTTTATATTTTATGAATTGTGAACCTACAGAATTCAAGAAGGTAAACTGGCTCAAGAAATTAAAATTTAAAGAAAGTATACTGTTAACTACTAAATTTCTAGGTATCTCCACATTGACATTTTCTTGAAGGTAACATTTCCTGTGTTCCATATGGAGTTTCATGTCTTTGATTTACTGATGTGATTTGAAACCTCTAAATACGCTGAAGATGTGCATTCACCTAATGTACTGATAGTAGTGGCATTTTTTAAGAGATAATCTCAGCTCCACCCTAGCCTGATGATGCTTGCAGCAAAGTTAGTGGAATAAATTGTCATGAAGCAGTTTATATCATGAGAGGTACCCAGAATTTCAGCAGCTAAAGCTGAGATTCCACAAAAAATTGTACAAATAATTATTGAAACTAAATACTGAAATATAAATACATTTATCCATCTAAAAATTATAAATAGCTGCAAAATAAACTATTTTTACATTTGAACTAAAAATTTAATTCTTATATTAGAGAAAATCAATAAAGTAATCATTACGGGATAAAAATGTAAAATGAAATCACTTCTTTATCCTTAATTATCCAGTTTAGAACAATCTTAACATCAACAATTTAGCAATAATTTAGAACAATTTTAAAATCAAGCAAATATTCACTCAGAATGGAGATGAAATCATAGATAATTATGAATCTTCAAATGGAAAATGCATTAATTTATAAGAAGTTAGATATTGATGGGGAAATGGCAAAACTTGAAGAGAAGGGCAAAATAATAAGCATGCTATTCTATTGTAACAATGCTATAATAATAATAGCAGTATCAGATATAATAACAATAGCAGAATAGTAGTATAGTTCAATTCAAGAGGGTACAATATAGAAAAAACAAAACCTCACTTGATTGTTGAAATTGAAATCTTAATACGTTTTGATACAAGCATACAACCTTAATGCAAGAAATAGAAATTTGTAGACTGTAGGCTTAAAAATTACACTAAAGAGTGATTCATCAGAATAATTTTGAAAATTATATATAACAACAACTAAATATCCACTGAGAAAATGTTTTGAAAAGATGACTTTGTCACTTAGTATTTAATAAAACAACTAGAAATAAATAAAAATTGTTTCATATATGTATAAAATAAAAGCTACTTATAACAGTTATGTGATATAATAAATTAATAACCTTGCAGCTACAATAAAAAATATAAAAATATTTCACAACAACAAAAATGTTCAAATGGGATATCCTTTTAGTGAATAGATATTGTGTAATACTGATTAATTTTTTTATTAAGAATTTACAAAAGAAATAAAAGATGTCAAAAAATGTTGTATTTCATTAGTGATTACATGATAGATTCGCAGAATGTCTGTTGTGCCATGCTTATGTTAAAGATCATACTAATGTGCAAGTATTCAGAAGGAGTTCCCTTAATGTTTGTAAATCAGATATTTTTCTCTAGCTAGCTTCAACAAGAAGAGAAATTAAAACTCTCACGACAAAATAAGAAGACCACACAGACTTTTTCCACCTCTGGCATAAAAAAATAAATTATCAAACCAAACCATGTTAATGGAAATTTGAAATTGATTACAATGTTTTTATAGATAAAAATATTGTATAAGAGTCTAAAACCAAATCTCATGATTTCAGTTTAGTTGATGTTTGGAGCTATGTGTAAAGAAGCTCATTTTCACTAAGAATTATGATAAGGTACTGGACCTGATTGTAAACTACGTTGAAGTGCAATTCATGTGTATTACTACAGTACCATTTGGCAAGAGACACCTTCACCAGTATTATCATTATCTACCAAAAATAATGGGTTAGCTCTTTAGCTTACAATATTTGGTTAATACAGCAATGTTTCATTTTTGTACATGTTTAGCCTATATGTTTGACCTTAATACATAACTGTAAATATTTTGACAATATCCCGATGCTCAGTAGATCTGAAACATGAGACAAACGGCCCACAGGGTCTTGAAAAGTACTAATGCTTGATTTTGTGTATCAGATCAATTTACTCGATAAGAATTATCATAGACACTGGGCATGTGGATTGCATCCTTTCTTACTTTAAATAAAATTATAAAATATTATGGTACATATTGTGGAAGACAAATGGGCATAAAAACAGCATGGACACATCAAAGTCAGAAGAATTAGACTGATTCAAATTAAATTAGACTTTAGCATCAAACTATAAAAATATTCTCGTCACAGTCGAAGAAAATAATTATAAAATGAACTTTTCCCATTGGTGAACTGACATATTTTGGATACACTCACAAAATGGAATTGTTACAAGTTCTTTACTCATATCAGTCATTTACACACGAAGTCCTGCTGAAACACTCCAAGATATTTTTATGCCAGTAATGTCCTAAAACACTATTGTATTATTAGAGATGAAAATATACTTCATTAAGGCTTACAGCTAAGGAATAGCATTAAGAATGTCATAATTTTTGTCTTGTGGATGACATATTTTATCATAATATACATATGCCTTTCCATACTCGATTTGGTTAATCGGAGCATAAAATAGTTTTGGTGTGCACAAATAGGAAATTCAAAATATGGCATGTCTGAGATGTGTGTCAATACAGATACATATGAATTTTTAAAATATCAGTCGAGTATAATATATTTTTCTCGTGAGACAAAATTAAGTCTATATGCATCCGATTATGTCATTACCCTTAATCAAGTTAGAAACAGAAGCTCTCCATATCAAAACACAAGACACTATAGGTAAATATATGTAAACGTTTCCGTTTCCAATTTGGTATACAATTGTGTTTATGTACCGTATGAAGGTGCTGTCAATTTTAAAGGTGAATGGCAAAATATTTAAGCAATTTAAAGAAAGGCCAAAATGGGAGAAATAATTGTAAAAATCAATGAATGGGAGTGTTTTGCCTATTATATGTCGTACTGCATGGTATATCATGATATAAAAAAAACATTATTAATTAATGTATGAGCATAAAATTTTCAAATACCATGCAACACATCACTTATATTTGAAAGGAGCGTAAATGAAATTAAAATAGTTACACGAACATCTTTGAATCAGTAAAATAATCCAATGCAACTGTTCAGAAATATCTTTTGTTGGATCTAGGTGCAAAAATTAACTATACTGATGTATCACAATTGTTACTATGTGGAGGCTCGACATTCATCATTCATTAAGCCACAGTGAATTCCATGACAAAGCGAGATGAACATTAGGGCATTGTATGTTGAGTGCGCACAAAAATGAGTACACAGGTACCTTATGAACAATGAAAATATTTTATTATAGTTAAGTGAACATTGTCCCCATGTCCACTGCAGAGTAATAAAATAACTCAAAGTCCCAAATTCACTATGCTTTCATGATCATGAGACCTATTAATGGTAACAAGTGATACCTATAATGGTTTTAATTACTTTTCTGGGCATATTATCATAACAGTAATTAGAGAAGTTTTTTAAATGAATTAATTTTAAATTAAACGTTCAATTGAAAATTACTGCTGCACATGAAAAAAATTACATATATGGTTTAAATTATTCAGCTCATTGCATCTTAAAGTGTAAATTGATTTCATTTCACAAAAACCCTGTTTAATTGTGTTGTATTATTGTATACAATTCTAATAATGAACTGACCAGGTGATTCATATGGAACAATGACCAGGTGAAAACATACTCTACCATTCTGCGGATAAGAAAATATCCAAGTCTATTCTGATTTCTGCCAGGATACAAACTGTAATTTAAAGGTCAAGAAAAAGCTAGAATCAGGATACATATCAGACAGTAGCATTTGAAGAAGCTTAATACTGGTTATATTATTTGTAGATCTTTTCATATTATGCATTAAAAGTTGATGAAATAGTAATTGGCTCCCTCCATTATTAAAAATAGAGCTTTGGAGTATAATAACAGCAGCATTTGATATTAAATAAAATCTATAATAGTGAATAACCTTTGCAGCAGCTAAGTAGCTAAGTTTCAACAGAGAACATACCATTAATAAATGCAGCACTTCAAGAGAGTAAAATCACCCTTGAACCTTATTTCTAACAGCTTAATGTACCTCAGAAGGATGCAACAACTAAAACAAATGGTGAAAAACACAAATTGATGATGATAAGGCCATCATATCAAGGTTCAAGATAAGATATCAAGGTTCAGGTTGGAATTCAATAAAAATATATGTTAAGTACACCCAATGTGCATGATACACATTAAACAATACTCTCTGTAATATATCTATATATATATTTATATAATACAAACAATATGCTTCTGAGACAAATTAAAGCTCCAATCAAGTAGTCAGTGCAATTCAAGACTGAACTGCAATAATTTTTCACATCATTATGATAAGAGTAAAAATGTAGTGACAGGAAAAACACATAATACAAAAGCTCTTTTTACATAAAAACTACAAATTATTCAGAAAAATATGTCTTTATGATCTATGACAGCAGGTACATATTGTATAAAAACTAAATAGCTGCATTAGGAAGATCATAATTATACCTCTTATTTGTTAAATTCACAGTGTGTACTAAATATTGAATATATTTGCACTTCATTAATCACATGATACGAGCACCATGATTTTAATACATGCTTATATGTTTACGCACATTAGAACAGAAGAAATAGACTTTCTCTTAGGTAACTTTGTCAGAAATGATATGGTAGATGATGGGTTGCATACTACCGCAAACAGCATTCTAAAAATATCTTCTTCTTTCATTAATCACTACTCACGTGTTAACTAGCTCTAATAAAGCTTTGGCAATAAATTAAAAATATATTTGACTTTTTTTTTTGAGTAGCAACTGGAGGCCATCAAAAAACCAAGGGATTACAGAACTTTGTACATGAATTTCTGTAAAACCAATGTGATCCATTCCTTTTTATCCATTAAGACTTCCTGGAAAGAATAAAAATGAAAACATGAAATTAAGATGGTTTAAGTATATACAAAATATAACTTATACAGCATTTTTATTTAATAATAGATCATTATTGTGTTAGCTATTCATTTTAATATAAATTTCCTCATTATTGGCAATTAATTAATATTTCATGCACATTAGAGTTTAAAATTCAATGAAATGGAGATTCCCAGTTATGAATTAAACTGGTTTTTGTGCTCAAATCAGCTGAAACAAAGTTTCACTATACAACTTTGATAAATGACTTTGAGAGAACACAAGGAAATTTGAATTTTTTTTTTTCAGTTTACATTCTAAAATCAATATTAAAGACGTGGCTTGCCTTGAAGCCATTGAAGTACAACTTTGTTTTAGGAAAAGGCAGACCATAATTGGGTGGTTGTCTAGAGTTCAACTTCAAAAGCTCATATCCCAAAAGTTGCAAAAATAAATCTAACAAATTAGGAAAGTAGTGCCTTAGCCATCTGCAACCACAGTATAATGTCATATTTGAGAAAATATAACTTTGTAAAACCATTCTTGAAAGTTTTGGTCAAATTAGTAAAAACAGAATCACCATTTTCCCAATTTCTATCACCGTGAGTCAAATGAATGGTCCTATGATGGTGAAAATGGATTCCTTAGGAGCAGCAAAATCTGTTCAATGAAGCGAGATCATAATTTTTTTATTTCCATAATTTATTGTTCATTTATTTCATTCTGTTACACTTTGCCTTACTCTTTAGGCTTCCGTGACATCCCTCTAATGAAAGTTGCATCCTGTTTTCCCCAGGCTTATATGAGAAGTGGTGGAATTTGTAAAATATCCAAAAAAATTTTTATCGTTAGAATGCATGCTAACTTCAACATGGAAAAGAGCAATTTAATCTTGCCAAGAAACATCCTTTCATGTCATGACGCTTGAGTAAAGCCTGCTTCGTCCAATCAGAGCACTCCTGGCCAGACAACAATTAACTAAATAGAGACCGAATCTTCCATTATCACTTCGACCTGAAGATACCTACAGGATAGGTGGAGAAACTGGTTGTCTTTTAAAACAACATTTAACATGACAAAATAATCCAAAAATGGGATACAAATTGCACTTTAACTTAATGCAAAACATTTATGAGGTAAAATTCTTCATTTCTGGTAATCAGCAATTTAAAGTTTGCGAGTTTAAACATGTTTGATTCACCTAAGACATTAAAAGAGGTAATGAGAAATAAATTTTGAAATTCTGTTTTTTCCAGAACAAATTAACAACCACAGCCGATGTAAGGAGGCTGATAGAGAGTCTGCTCTCCCCTATAACCCAATTAGGAGATGGTTTACAATGTTTCAAGAGGGGAGACAATCAACTTTTAAAGAAAGTTGGGCCTGGAGTTTAATCACTACTCCTAAAGATGTAAATAGCCCAGTTCTCCTGCCATTGTGAGAAAAGAGCATTTTGTGATATCCATAGCACTATCAGAAATCTTAAACATTACAATGAGTGAAAAAAAATGTTGGTTACAGAAAAAATGCATGTGAAAAATTTTTGGTGAATGTGAAACAGTAGGTTTCTAGACAGCTCTCCTACCCAAACAACAAGACATTCACTTCCAGGTTTGTTAACCATCAATATATTCCGCAAACAAAAGAGGGCCATTCAGTCATTGGCCAATGCCCCCTAAAATGCCCCCTATAATACCCCAGTCAACCTCTGTTTAAAAAACTATGTCTCTTGCCAATACCATGCATATATATGCTTGTTGGCATTATGCAGGCCAAGAAAAATATCTCCCAATATGAGAACAATGAACACTATCATTGTCATTACACGAGAACGAATTAAGATTTGCACCAACCATTTATTAGGACCAAAAGTATGGTTTAGGGGCCCAAATCAATGGGTTTAATTTTAATAAATAGATCACCTCCTGACTTAAAATATGAAAAGAGGATACTTATTTTGAAGAAAAAACTGACTTTCTTCATACAAAACTATTCTAATCTATCAATGAAATCTTGAATTAGTTTGTGCATTCCTGTCTATGGCTGTGTGTCTGTATTTATATCCATTTATATGTTTCATACTTTTCTTATATATTGACGTGTCCTCTATTTACTTAGATGTTAATTGTATGCATATTTCAAATCCTCGGAAAAATAAATGATATTATTATTATTATCCCCCTGAGTGAAATGTATATTTCATCCTCCTTGCAGCCCATGTGGACCAATTTGACTTTTTTCCTGTTCCCTTTTGTCAAGAAACATCTACAAGGAAAATGCAATTTTAAAAAATCATCACCACTAATCTGAAGAATCCTCAATGATATAAAATAAATAAATAAATAAATAAAGCATGAAGCTTGGCCTTAATAAATAAAGCATAAAGCCTTAATAAATAATAAATAAAGCATGTAGTATGTGGCATGGCCTGGGAAGCAGAATTACATGGGATGGAAGAAGCTCTATTGATATCAAGGGTAGATTAGCTCAGGCTAAGAAGGCATTCATGGCGAAGAGGCAACTACTAAGCTCAAGAAAAATATC
>WURS02000011.1:10850482-10879851 GCA_011762765.2 Rhinocypha anisoptera | reverse complement strand
CTTCCTCATGGACCAGGTTTCGGATCCATATAATGCTACGCTCCATATTAGGGTTTTCACTAATCTTTTCTTCAAATCTTTATTTAGGGTCACTCTCGTTAACTCTTTTCCTTTTCGCAAAGGCCACATTTGCTAATGCAATTCTTCGTCTAATATCCACGACACTACGTCCATTTTCCTCTAAGATGCTTCCCAAATAGGCAAACTTTTCTTCCTGTTCTAATTTATTGACTATATAATAATAAAATGAGGCCGAAAGAAAAAATAAAACAGATTAAAAATATATAAAGTAAAACCTGTGTAGTGAAACAAGAGAAAAGGGGCAGAACGACCAAGGAGGGTTTAAAAAAAGGAACCAAAAACCCTATATCCGATAAAAAAAATAAAAACAAGATAAAAGGAGGAGTCAAGAAGTTGGTGACTGTTCTGACCCTAATTTAAGTTTGGTGCGTGTGGGGGTAGACCTAAACTCTCAAACTTATCGGCGCGTGAAATACGGACATCAGGGTGTGGGGAAGAAAGAGAGAGAGAGCTCCTTTCCCATTGTCGCCTGCGGTCTCCCAGGAATATCTGGTACCCAGACGATCACTCTCCTGAATTTCGGTTCATCCCCAGAGGCGTGATCGGGAATTGGATCCCCTTCCGCCTGCCGAATGTTCCACCCTCTGGACTATCACGTTTATTATACTAATTTATGTATTAGTATCGATTACCTTCAATCGGCAAAACTGACAATTTACAAGCGGGTTGAAAGTTTTACTCTTTCTCCCCCCGTAAGTGGAGTATTAAATAGAAGAACGAATTTAAACTTCACATAAAACCACCCTTTCAATTGAACTTCTGTATTCGTGGTATCTAACCTGCCTAACGTTTGCTAACGGAATTAAGTTTTTACTGAGGATAGTACATGATTGTCAGCACTCTGCATGGCGATGTCTTAATAAATAAATTATATATATATATATATATATATAACGGGCATGTAGGAAAAATGTCAAGTTTTAATATTGTGTGAGTGAGGAAGCGTGGGTGGAGGAGCCGTTGCTATCGTATGAAAAGCGCTCGTCTAAATTAATTTGGTGAAATTATAGATGTTATGAAATCCCTCAAAATCTCCAAAAAAACGTATCGACGATCATTTAAAGAAGAAAATGAAGGTAAGAACAGATCAAACTAACGACCTGGTAGGAATTCAGCATGAAATCGTGAGTGAAAAAACAGCAATGGTCCAACTCTCACAAATTTCTCTGAGGCTTAGAAGGACGCAGATGGTTGACCTCTGTGAGAAAATGTCTTCCCTGGAATTCAAGATTTGCCCATAAAAAAATCACGTATAATTTTACGAGAGGTGGTGCTTATTTGATTTTGCTCTAAATAGCACTTCGGATACACGGAATTCAATATACAAAATGTGCCCTTTTCCGCAACTTCACCCTCTCCACTGTAAACAATACCCCACTACATCCGTTCGTTACATCTTGACAAGAAATTAAAAGACAGTTTCTCTCTTACTACTGGTTCTCTTTCTTTCTTACAGCGATACCCGTATCTAATAACTGCAATATGTATTCTAGGTGGAAGAAATTGCATTTGTGATGAATTCGTGAGGGCGACAAAGGTCCTGACGTCCTAAATCTATGAAATGCCCGGCAAGCCGCTTTCAAGGCATTGTGCAGGGGGTGAAACCATTTGCTAGACATGCATCCCCACGTGCACACATGCACAATTATGCGTAAGCAAACAATTATGTACGTGAATAAAACAGTTGCATCTTCATTAAATTTCGTGTGGGGACAATGTTAGCAATCAAAATGCAAAGATGCATAGTTTTTGCTACATAAAAATTTTCGGGTTAATTTTTCTAGTCGGACTGGAACTACACCAGCAATTCTAGATAAACGTAAGACTCAAGCATGATAACTACGAAATAAACTAGAAATTCTAATTACCCAATTCACGACTGCGTTCATATATATATATATATTCTCTCAAACCGTACGCGGAAAGTACGGAGGAACCAGGCCATATCACTAAAAAAAATTGTTTACTTAATCTCTCGCACCAAAACACGGCTGGGTATCACAACATAAAACGCCAGAAGTCTTCACGCGTGGAAAACTCGAGTCAAGGCCGTCTCGACACGGCCTTGCTCGTGTCCCCTTGCTTAAGCGGAGATATGACTTTAGAAAAAATTAGTGTAAATGTTGACGCGACGAATTTTCTAAAAGCTTTCAGCTTTAATGAATATCAAAACTATTGCAAAACACGCATCCCCAAATCTCGAATATAATTTACGCTCTTCGAAGGACTTATTCCTTAATATCACAGGACCTTTAGGAAACTACATATCTTTGCCCTCGCCGGCCCTTATATTCCGGTGAGTAAAGGGTTCATCGACCAGAAGGTCGCGGTTTTGAAACCCGCCCAGAGCGAGGACATCGTGGTGATTCACGGCACGAAAGAACCACGGACGTTGGGGGCGTCCTTTTAAAGTGCACCAGATATACGTACGCGCACATTCATTCCTCGGGGCAAAACGTACTCGTGTTTACATTCGTTCCCATGCACTAGGTCGCTCGCTCTTTTCTCCCTTGGGAGCAATCCTTCTTCGGCCGGGGGAAATCGCCTCTCCCCTGCTCCGGTCAGAGCAGAAAAATCACTGGGATCTCGCTCTCTAAAACACGATTCAATCCGGGACTCCCTTCCAATTGCACAAAATAAACGCGTCTGACCTAGAGACCTTCTTATCCGCGGCTTATGTTGAAGAAAGGGAAGAGGGGAGGAGGGGGTGACAGTTCCCCCCACCCCACAGGGAAAATGATCCGATTACAACAAGAGATGCCCCAGGACGACGAGAATCATCCTCCTAAGGAAGGGAATAAAATCACACTTGCGGTGGGGTCGGTGTAATTATTAATAATCGGTAGCTATGCTGTTGAACACGGTTTCTTATTCAATATTTTTTCTAGTGTTTCGTCACGATCGAAATAAAGAGTGTTCAACAACAATGCGTCAATCGAAGTCTGTATTAAGCGTAGAAACATATTACGCAAGTCACCATCACGAAATAGTACAGGGATATAAAGGAAAACATGCAGAAATTTGCGGAACAACTTGGGATAACCATCGTGGAAAGGATAAAGTGATAGAAGGCAATGCTAAAACTAAGAGTGGCCAAAACGTAAGAAATTGGTTACTTGCTTCTCAAAAGAATTAAAAACAACCTTTCATACACAAAAGCTCATACTCTCCTCAAAACATGATGTAGCGAAAGTAAAAACAAATGAAAACTTCATGGAGAAAATCACATCTTACATTATGTTTCGGTGTCTCGGGTAAACAAATAAACAACGCTACATGCAAAGGATGAGCTAGTGTGGATTCCAAGCTGTATGTAAAAAAACTTTTCTTGGTTTCGCAGGACTGGGAATTAATTTTGCGCTGGCCTGCGAGATCCGGTATACGTATAGGGGCTTAATGAATCAAAACCAGTTTTATCCATCAGACGCAATCCGACAACAAGAAAAATATGAAAGCGTTTTAAGGTCGCAAGATAGTGGACATACTAGCTTGAAAACGAAAATTGTTTGTATTCACATGGCCTGAAATTCTCTCCAGTATTTTCTGGACTACAATGAGTACGTACACGGATGTGCATCTCTAGGCATCAGTAATCAACAACTGAGAGGTTTTTGGAAATCCGTTCGCATGAATGGGTGAAATCAGAGGCAGAAAATCCATAACGTATTCCGACCCTCCGGACGAAGGCATACCTTGAGAAGAAACCGGTGATTCCGCCGCTCCTCCTGCTCTCTTTGCCGACCGAAGACGTTTCTAGCGGGGAGATGGGCGCCCCCGCTTCCGAGTGATCCTCGGAGTAACCTCCGGTGCCTGTGCTCAGGCTGGAGACGCTGGACAAAGACGCTGAAGATGAAGACGTGGACGGCAGGGGAAGGGGCGGCAAGGAAGGGAAGAGATCGGCTGCCGGGGGCTCTTCTGCAGGGGCCCGTGAAGGAGGCAGCTGCGGGAGACTCTTTTGTCTTTCACCGTCATCCTCTTCCTCGATGCTCTCCAGGCGACCGTTCCTCAGGCAACCGGGGTGGTGAGACCCCCAGGTCGGGGCAACTCTTTCACACAGATAGTCATCCTCGTCGTCGTCTAGGCGCACTGGTGTGCACCTCGGTATGTTATCCTCGTCACACCTCCACACGCCTTCTTTCGACTTCTCCTCCCTTTCGGACACGGCTAGTTGAAGTCCTTTTGTGACCGGATTGTATGCGAGGGACGGCATACTCTCCAAAAGCCTAGACAACGACACGGGATTCGTAGAACACTTCCAGTTGCCTCCCGAGACGTTATTTCTTTCTATATTACCGGGACCATCACATCCATGGGCGGAGGAGGTCTTACACTGACTGCTGCTCACGGAATTCCTTACACATGCGTTTGTTTCGTTTCGCGTGTCTGACAATGTTTTGTTGACGTCATTTTCAGGCAACGAGATATCGTCTGCTGATGCACTTCCCTGCGATTCCTTATTCTGCGAACACAAGTCTCCATTGCTTGGAAGACAACCAGTCCTTACGTTTTTAAGGGATTTTCCATTGAGACACACATACTTATCGAGACCACGTTCAGGCCAAGTCCTAAACCAAGATTTGTGAGAAATTACTCCATTCTTCACTTTACTATTGGAATTAGTGTCCAACTTTTCATAATTTGAGTTACCGGTTAACTTTTCATCACTAGTTGATTTTATACCGTTGGCACCAAAACGATCCACACATTTATCACTTTCTAAGTTACTAGGTAAACTAATACTTCTTGTTTTGTCTACCGCTTGATCATTAGCCAGTTGGAAAATAAGTCCTGGATGCCCCATTCCATCTTCTTTAATCTTCCTGTGATGAAAACTGTCAGTTGTGAATATATATTCAGGCGTAGTTACGTTTGTAGATTCATCAGACGAAACTGTTATGGTTGTTTCGTCCTGACCCTGATATTCTCTCTGCACAAGTCGACGATCTGACCTCGCCTCGACTACTCGTTTGGGTGAAGATTTTCCATAATGCAGATCTTCCAGATCAGTGTTGATCATTTCAAGACACTTCAAACTTTGAGACAGTTAACCGAGTGCAACATACCAAAAACTTGAACATATTACTAACAGCATTCTTCAATCTAAACTAAAGAACACAAACAGACGACACAAACGACAACCGAACAGCACTCAGCTTTTGCCTGCACTGTTTTACGCACCCCCTGTGATGCGTATGGTGAATTAAAGAAACGTAGTGCTGAAGTGGCTCGTTGACGGGTTGGTGTCGACACACCTTGGCCATTTATGGAACTAATGTGGTAAGGAGGCTCGAATTCAGCGAGAAATCCCAACATAAGATTCTTCAATGCAGGTGTTGTATGGTTGTCATTTCCGTCATGGCACCTGAGAAGGAAGACATTCGTAAGAAGAAAGTACTCTCCTAAAGTTTAATAATCAGTGGTGACATTGTTTTTAGAGTATTAATTTTATTATAACAGATGTAAATATGTCGCGAATAGGAATAAACGAGCTTTTTGATGAGTCAAGGTACATGTACTGATATATAACGGAAGCCATCATAATATGCCTTATTTGTATGTTAAGTGACGTTATTCACCCGATTTATTTTGTCTCGATAGGTTCCCATCTGGTTGGAGTGCAATGCCGCTCTTATTTTACTTTCCTTTGGGACTGGCTTTAGCAATAGTCCGTTTTTTTATTGGGTTTCAAGCATATTTAGCAGCATCTCTCCTTCCTCAGCTTACTTTTATTAGAAGGTAATATATCTTGTTCCATATTCTTTTATGTTGTTGTTTGAACTCGGATCTTTAATAGAAACTATTTCAGTTTTGTTCTTAGATCGATGAGTTTAGTCCTTGGAATAGTAGTCCAGCAAGAAGCAATTGGAAACAGAGACAAATCTGTCAAAGTTATAGTAGCAAATTACTTGACCCCGTTTGATCATTTGGCAATGCATTTGGTAGAAGGAACAGTGACGGTAAGAATTGAACTCTCTAGCATGTACTTCTGCCATTGCCGACGAAATCAACATTGTTTTTTATGATCATGATCCAAATTTTATGACTGTTGAAATGCATTTTTGTGTAGCCAAATTCTTGGGGTTGGCCGTCGTCATTGGGTGAAGCTATAGGTGTCATGGATTTAGGTGTGAAACAAGGAAATGAATCATTGATACAAAATGCTACCAGCCATTTGATGAAACCATCAGCTGCACCTCTCTTTGCTCAACCAGAAGGGGGATCAACGAATGGCAAGAAAGGATTACTGAAGTAAGTAACACATATTGACTAGAAGTAAGAAATTAAATTGATAATACTTACAAATTGGCTGAGGTTATATTCATCCAGTAGCCAATTTTTGCCTATCCTATGTATATATCAGTTTATTTATCTACTTGCTTGTGACAACAAACAGTGCTAAACCAGGCAAAGTGGTTCTTGTTATTTCAGAGATATAACGTAGCTTGAGCTTATGACAACTTAAAACACTTGTGTAATCTAAGCATTTTAAATTTTGGATAGGTCCATTCAGGAATTGGAAAATGTGTAAACTCTTTGTTTATCTTCTGTGGGGTATAGTAAACTTGTTCCTGAATGTAATAATTTTGGACTTGAACTTGCATCTTATCTGACCACCTGCTAACACTAAGATAGAAAAGTTTGTCTCCTTTCCCGAAGAAGTTATTCTCTTTTGTGTGATGCATATCACTACCCACTGTGGTTACTTAATTAAATTCTTCAATATCATTTCAAGATTTAGTACATGGCCTTTTTCGTTGGGTTCTGCTTGCACATCGGTTCAGCCTGTGGCACTGACTGTCTGGCGGCCAGCCATCACTGACCTAGCACCATCGCCACTTGCTTCTCGACCATGGATGGATCTCTTCTGGTTCCTCTTTGTCCCCTTCACACTGTTTACAGTCAGGTGAGAATATTTGCATTTATGTCTTGAATCCCTCAAGTGAGGAATTCATTTCAAACTAACCTAGTTCTGAAGGTGGAAATATTTCATAATTTGCTTTCATTATATGCAGTTGTTTTAAAAGCATTATTTTCAATCATTTCCACTTAGTTTTTTCGATGAAAGAAAATACAAGTTAATCATTTTGAATGATGTGACAAAATTGTGTAAACCAAAATTATTTAGATCATGGCATCCATCCAAAACCAACATTTGATTCAGTAAAATATCTAATATTAGTTAGTATCTGGATGCATCAATATTTTTAAGACTTGTTTAAGTGGTTTTAGGCAATGTAATTTTGTAGATACCAATGTTTTGAGTAATATAAAATAATAAGAGCGATAATAAAACCATAATTGAAATGAAAGTGAAAAACAACCCATTTTTTATTTTTGAACAATGGAATTTCTGCAAGGCAAATTAAAAGAAAGAAATTTTGTAAACCAAAAAATAGCAAGATTTTCAAATATTTCAATGTGTTTATATAAAAATATATATATAGGTTCTTCCAATGTGAAAAACCTTCCTTCTAACATTCCTTGCCAGGAAGCATTGTAGCCACCCTGCACAAAAGAGTTGTGGCCATTTCAGTTGTCGCTAAACTTGGATGTGTATAGGTGCCAACTCTTCTTGCTTCTATATCGAAGTTTGAAGACAAAAGAAAGGACTGTTCATAACCTTGCCACTTTATCTGCTATTAATGATCATTTATGTATGCTATCTGGAGCATTAATTCTTGTTTACACTGCCAAAGCTTAAAAATGTGTGTAAAAATATAGATGATCTTTCTGTATGATTTGGAATGGGACTTAAGGACAGCTGGATAATTTTGACCGAAACTTTAGATTGCATTAAACAGACTGTTAAATTCTTTGAAAAAGTGGAATAAGAAGGGTCCCTCAACTCGATTTCTAGGGTAAACAAATTCGTTTTTAGAATCTTTAGGGAGAGGACAACCACAGAGCAAATAATTCAAGCAGCCTCCTCCACCCACCCAGTTTACTCTAATACACAGATCAGAAAAAGCCTTATGCTCCAATGCTTTATTTTCCACATCCCTAATGTCATTCTGATTCCACTAGCAGGTTAGGTAGAGGTACCTATTATCATATGTTATATTTTTTAAAATCATTAATGTAGTCACTCATTGTTTAATAAACCTTGTTAGAAAAATTGACTAGATCAACAAATGCAGAGATCCACAGGACCTTGACAGATGACAGAGAAAAGTGATAAACTCATTTTCATAAGGAATATTTCTCTCGTGCTCAAAAACATCTTACTCAAACACTTTGCACCACATTGCATTCCACAACAAGAGAATCCTTAAAAAAAACACCTGATCTCTACAACAATAAAAACTGATTATCACATATTAAATTACATTGCCTAGCTCTTCATTTGGGGCTAATGGGGAGAAAATTCATGGAAAAAATCAGTATACACAAGTTTCCCTAAGAAGGTTATCAAATTCCTGTTTGATAAGCACCATATTTATCCTTAGAAGCATTGTAGCCATTTTGTGACCAAAATGTTACGCTTAAAAGACGGGGCCCTGTCTCGACCTGCTGGAGAAATTTGAGATTATCAAAACAGGCCTAAAGTGACTCCCTCCCTGATTGACAATATTTTGTATTCCTGCAAATCCACCCTACCTCCTCGGTATCAGGCACATTACCTACTATCCAAAACCCTCATAAGACTTCTGCTGTGTCACAAAAACAAATCCCCCACCCCTCTGACTCCAGTGATTCCCTCTTTACGCAACCCATTCTCCTCTCATCCCCACAAGGTATATATACCCATGTTGCGTAAGAATTTGTACCTGATGATGTAATGTGACTGGGTGGTGAAAATAGAATGGAACAGAATTAATAAGTTTCTCTCTTTAAATATTTTATTTTTATTAAAACATGGAGCTGATATGAAATAGTAACATTTTTTAATGAGTGCATTAATTCAGAAAATAAATGATTTGAGCCATCTTCAAAGAATAAGCATGATGAATGTTTAATACACAAAGTGTGTCCTACACAAAGAATTCGCTTAACACCTTCAATTTTATTAAGCATGATGAAGGCCTGTGTTGATTTTCTTCTTTTCCCAGTATTCTGAGTTATATCGGAATTTTATTGCATAAATTGTTATAATTTCTTTGTCCCCTATTGTGGTCATCTTTCGTTTAGTTTTAAACTTGTGTAAGGATTTTAAGAAAGAGTCAAATTAAAGCCTTTAATGAACAAAGTGGGCCTGTTATAAAGATTATAAATGCCCCACCAATTGTATTTTTACCTTCTTAGTTAAAAATTAGATGTAGATACATAGTAGTATTTGGTGATAATTCCTAGCCTTTTTTAGACAATATGTACAACCGTGTTGCATACACTCCCTCCGACTCAGTGATGATTGGTCATTTCTGAATTACAGGTTGAATTCAACATCCCATATTCAAATGCTCTAATATTTTTAAATTGCAGATATTTGCCTTGCATCCAGAAGAAAGAGGGTGAGACTGTTGAAGAATTTTCAGATCGTGTTCAAGAACTCGTGGCTAATAATTTGAATCTAGCACCAACAAAATATACAGCTGCAGATAAGGTCTCTTGTCTCTTTTCTTTGAGTGGTTAATTATTCTGACAATAGCTAAAAGAGTAACTATTAATATAAAATTTTGTATTAACCATATGGATAAGATATTAGCTATATAAATTTCATGCATGAAAAAAACGCTAGAATTATAGATTCAAAATTGCATTTGGGATTATTTTCTTTTGTATTGATGACTCAATGGCTTAATATTAATAAGTTTCATGAGGTTTTCAGTGGAATTCCAAAGTATTTTGCAACTACTTTGGAAACCACCTTTCCTAGCCTGTGATTATAGCATTTGATTAATTCAATTTCAGTATTAATTTTATTTGGAATAAACCTTGCTCCTCTCTCCTGCATTAGCACATCATAAAATTGACTCAATACCATCATAACATTATTTCTAATGGCTAATCCAGATTTTTCTGAGATTTCATTTTCCATACTCTTCTTACCAGTGCTTATATTTTTATTTTTCATTTTAAAATGCTGTGAAAAGCAAATGTTGATTTTTCTGCATGAAAACATTTTTATATTATGACAAGCTACCTAGAGGAAACCATGGTGACAGAATTTTATTTTTGTTAATGTAAACTTTTCAATCAAGACTAAAATTTTTCTTGATTTAAGAATATGAGTGAAGGTTATTATAGGCATAAAAAATTTAAAAGTATCATTTTTAAATATAGTCTTTTCATAATAATAATATTTATACCTTTAGGCAGAGCATGAGAAGAGACATTTATTGGAACTTGAAAGAGCTTCCTTGGCCTCAGCTAATCCTCTGACAGCTAGCCATAGCATCAGTACGAGAACTCGAATTCGTGCCCCCATGTCATCCACATCTTCATCAGAAATACAGAGAATGGCTCGTCAAGTAAAAGAAGTTTTGCCTCATGTGCCCATAGATGCTATAACACGTGATTTGGGTAAATTTATTCATTATGATTTTATTTCATGGTCATTTTTATAACATGTTTCAGTCATTCAATACTCATGACCTATAGATTTGATCAGGTTTTAGTATCTAGTTCCACTATTTGGATCAGCTGTAACAACAATAGTTCAATCAACATCATGATGTGATTTCCTTTGTACTAATGGCTAAATTATATTCCCCTTCATATTTAGATTTCTAAATTTGTCAGATGTTTATTATATCATCTTAGTATTAACTCATGTTATCATGATATTTAGCTTGTTATCTTGCTGCACATTGGTTTTTCAATTCTTTGAGTGAGAAATGTAAGATAATGATTTGCAGATGCCCTTTTTAGCCATCTCTTTAAAGTGTCCATGATACCACTCTAAATATTGCATACCTCATTCATTCATGCATACTAAGTGCTGCTTGTAATATGACAAATACTGAATAATTGCTAACAGTGAAGGACCTAGCATTTCCCTTTAACTATAGTATTTACCTTTAACACTTTTGGTAATTTTTATATTGAGACACAACATTTCTTTTGATTGGTGTGTTCTAGGTCAAAGCCAGTCACCAAATTGAGTCATCTGTGAAACGAAAAAAAATGTTTTATTAAATTTTTAGTGAAAACTTATCTCACATTATCATGAGGCAATCTAGATAAATTGTTATGGAAAAATATTTATGTCAATGATGGCTTATCAACATAATCTATTAATTTCATAGCAACTGCAATCATTTACTAAATTATATTTACCTTTAGTACACCTGTGCAGCCATATACTTGGCATCTGGTCTCAGGTCCCTCGACATCATAACAATTGGTCAGAGGGAAAGGGAGTGGATACTATATTTAAGGTGGGTTAGCCTTTCCAAAGCATTGCTATTATTTGTCAGATATTTTATCTTTCTTCCACCATTTCAAGCGCTTTTCATTAAGGAAAAACAAGTAGAATTTATGCATAATTACATTTCTCTGCTAAGTGAAATCCCAAAGATAAGTAATTGCCTCTGATGGAAGTTGGGCCTGACCAGGGGATTTCATAAGTGGGGATACTTGAATTATTTCTGCAATTACTAATATCCTAACCCTCAATTAAAATAACAAATAGTCAGAAATGAAAGCTTATGTCAGCATGCAGTTTGAGAGTTCCAGCTACTTTGTCAGCACAATAGAATTTCACAAATCATCAACTTAATGCGGTATGAAACAACTATACTTGTATTCATTTTGAATTGGCAGCAGAAATTTTTTAAAAACTCTTGTACTAATACCTCTTCAAAACATAAATTTGAACTTGAAACAATACCAACTAAATGGAAAATGATAATTTATTCCTTGATGAAGTCTCAGGCTCAGCCTTGAGAAAATTTATTATCACTTGAATAAAAAGCAGTAACTTTTCATTAATGGTTAAAAAATAAAAGTATGAAGAGTTACATTTGTTTATTCAAGTGAATTTATTCCTTGCCCGTATAAATTTTAATGAGCTTCATGACTTTTTTTATTATTTGTCACTTGATATTATCTCCAAATTACAGCATATAAAGGTTAATATCTTGGCCTAGAACCACCACATATCTCAGAGTATAAAGTAATGAATATTTTCTGCATTTATATTAATATCAGTTACTTACATAAACAAGACACTAATTTCATATCCTCTCAAACTCTGTTTCAGTAAGAACAAGAAGTGTCGATGTGACCATTGCTAATATTCTTGAGGGCCAGGTGACTTTCCAGCCAGAACCAACTGCTCCTCCAGCACCTCCAACAGCCACAAAGCCAGGCACAAAGTATACCCCAACATGTAGTGTTCCCTCTACACCAAGCACCTCTCCAATGGTGAGTTTTTTTTACTTTTTTAATTAAGATGAAATGATTTCCTTTTAAATTACCAATGGTGTAACATAATTAATCTTTCTTCAGGATTGCTTAATAGGTGAGAATTGGATACCATGTTTACTAGCATGATTCCGCCCCTCCTCTCCCTAGATTTAAAGGAAACATTTTTGATATTAAGCTTTTGCTCGCCTAATTACCCCCTAACATTGGGAAATCCCATTTCAATGAAAACTCCCTGATCTATTTATTACCAAAGTTCACAGGGTTCTCAAATATAAGCAACAGTCCTGATGTAAATGTGTAGAAATTTTCAGTGAAAGAATCATTTGATATGCTTATAATTTGACCACTGGACATCCCAATTGCTGGTCAGGTTTACTAGCCAAGTGCACCTTTGTTTGTCCAAGGTGAATTTTTGGGAGGGTTTCTATGGACCAATTATCCCTATTTACAGTCTACATTGTAGCACAAGTCTGGTTGCACCTGTGTCCTGCTACCAAGCCTCCACCCATGGGGTAGCTATCAATGACATCTTTTGCTCCAATAAAAAGTAATTAAACTGTGCCGACCAGGTTAGCCTGGTGGATAGCATGCTCGCCGGCTAACCCAAAGGTCGCAGGTTCGAATCCCGCCCAGGGCATGGATGTTGTGATTGTGCAGATGGGTTTTTTCAATGAGTTGAAGAGGTGCGAAATGACCATAGCCATCGAAGCACCCTATAAAAACAAAAATACTACTGCTACTAAACTGCAACCTATGAACTCGAATGCCTGACTGCTGTTCCCATACATTGAAACCATAAAAATTATGTATATGATTGTATTCACCTTTATATTTTTTGTTACTTAACATTAAATCGCAATGGCATGTGGACAAATTGTTTATAATGTGATCATGGAACAAAACAAAAGACAAAGAAAGAATAAAGCAACAGTAATCTATTTAATTATATACTAATATTGTTTGGTAGGCATTTCTTTTAACTTTTCTGAAAATTTTACTTTCATTATTTTCTAATTTTAATCTATAATGGGGTGCGAAATGATCTTAACTGTCAAAGTGTAACTATAAACTAAAACATTACTACTAATCTATAATGGTATAAAAAGTTAATTTCTGACTAAGCATAAGGTCTAAATTAGCATTGTGTGTACACAAAACAGAAATTCATTTTTTCATTGGCAAATTCTGAAGCAGATTAGCTTAAAAAGACCCCAACCTTCACCATGGAGGACATTCATTGTCTAATTGACTTCATCAAAAAGCATTTGGTGATAATTGAAAATAAGAATGAGCGCAGTGACTTGGTGGTGATGATCAGTATTCTATGATCTAGAACTCTTGTCAATCTGTCACAACGTTCTTCCATGTGTACATAGAATCTTGATTTTACTTATACTTATATATACAATTTTACGAAACATTTGATTTTACACATGCAGTTATGCAGTCCCCTTTGAAACGAGAAGAATTTTCTCACTAGACAGCTCGCAGAGACAACTTTGTCACTAGACAGGCACTATAATAAACTGTGCAAAAAAATGTTATGTGCAATGTTATGACATTTCTGTTCATGTGTGCCACATGTAAGGATTTTGTTGCAGGAATGTCAGCATCTATAAAAAAATAATTTTCAGCAATGGAAACATGATGATGAGACAAAAAGTAACATTGAAACCCCTGGTGTGGGGTTTGTCTTTCCTTTCGTCACTCCACACTGCACCAGTCTTCATCTTGGCTTTCTCACGAAAACTTTTTGTATCTTATTCCGAAGTGGAGAATGTTTATTAATGCCTTCTTCTTTTCTTTTTTTATAATTATTAAATATTGTTTAGTTATGGATCACTTTGATGCAAGGCTCAGATAACTGCATACTAAAAATTTATGGGGTGCTCAATGTAGATAGGGGGTGATATTGAAATGCACTTAAAAAACAAAGCTTCTGTAGTACTGTACCAAGAATTCCTATTACAACTAAAGGAACATTACATCGATTAAAAAGTTACATTTTCAAAATATAGATATAGAAAGACAATAAAAATGTCAATATTGTTTTAAACTGGCATCACATGCAATTTGCACATTTAAAGACAAAATTTCCCTTTCAGTTCAGAATAACTTCTTTCCTATTTCCACCTATAAAGAAGCATTTTTAACCAACATTGCAATGCTGATATTTAGTTACAATTAATGAGCAGAAAAACTCTCTGGCATGATTGTTGATGTGTGAAATAGTTGTAAGTGTTTCTAGTGGTACTCATTTCGTCTTATTAAAAACGTCACTTTATTATTACTAGTTATAAGAATTTTTTAACTACCAGTCTTTACAAGAGTATCATTACAAAAAGTATAGTAGCACCTCGATTAACTGGCCTATACCTACTGACTTGTGATATTGTTTCCTCTTTTTTTTCTGTAAAATCTTCAATTTTCCTTTCTTATATCTTAATTGCCGTAAGCTCTTTGAATTTTGAGAAATATTTCTAAACCTAAATTCTGGCTGTAGTCTGCCTGCTCTGGGTATCTCTGCTTTTCCTATATTTAAACCTAAGCATAATGCAATTAAATTATTCTTTTCATCCCTCTGCATGCTCCAAGGGATCTACTGTTCTTGCAATGACTAAACTGTTTTTATTATCACTTATTACAATTACATAAAAACTCCAATAATATCAGCCACCCTTCATTTCCTTTTGGGGGAAACTATTGGGTAGATTTTATTGGTTTTGAGCTATAAATGGTTTGATAAAATTATAACCTAACATTTATTTTTTATTTTCCATATTTAGTCTTCTTCTTTGGATACATCAGCTCCAAGTTTTCCCAAAACAGCCAGCGAAAGAATGATGTCCTTCCAGCAAAGAAAAGACCGCCTGATTGAAAATGCTAGAAGAAAATACATTGAAAAGAATGGACTAAAAATTGCTGGTTTCAACTGCTGATAGCTGATACCCCATGCAACCAATAACGTGCTTGAGAAGCCCACTTCCTGGCATTTAAGCAGTGAAATTTTGTTAAAGTTGTTACTTTTTTAAAAGTACATAATTCATGTTGATGATTTTCATTATGGTTCTTTTTATTTCTTTTCATGGTCATGAACATTAGCGATTGTTGGTCAGTAAATTTTGTATTTTATATGGTTTGGAACTAGCAGTTTGGTGTATATTTATATAAATTGAAGTATATTGAAATGAGGGAAAGTCATTTGCTCCATTTTTTTTGGGGATAAGTGATTGTGGCCAGTTTTTCAGGTAGACCATGTATCAAGAGAAATCATCTTCTCTTGTTTACAGACATTGATAAACATGCTCCAATCAAACTTTAAAGTAGATGGCTATAATGAGCACAACAGAAAAGGAAAAAATTAATATTCTTCTTTGGGTCAATGAGGTCACTTCAGAAAACTACTGCAGTACATAAATTGCTTCATATTTCATAATGATAGAATTTTGTCAATCCATAAGAAAGCTGCCTATTGAAAGTTGAAAACTATTGCTTACAATTAATTAGAAGATACATAAGTTCCAGTTGCTTCCAAGCAGGTGCACAACTAATCAGCATGCTGTAAAAGTATCAATTCTATCAAACGAATATGTATATTGTTTGAAATTTGCAGTGTTCTATTAGATTTATGACATAGGGACAGGGAAAGTAAATAGTTTTGACATTGCAACCTGGAATTGAAGCTTTAAAAGACATTTCATAGTTTAGATAGGTCTAGTTTTGCTCTGGTTTGTCTTTCCTGTGGAATAACAGTTTGAAGATTACATTTTCTAATATTGTAAACAAAATTGTAAGCTAAAGTTTCCAACTTTTTGGCTCTTACTATAAAAATAAGGTCATTGGTACTTAGGAGGCAAGTGAGACTGGATGGTTTAACTTGAGCTCAGTATAATAAATAAGCAACATTCACATTATACAATCCTTTCTAATTTTTGATTAAGCTGTGATGTTGATACTGAAGAGTTCCTTCAAATTAAGTGGAGTTGGATAGAGCTTGGTATTGAAAAGAATGGCTACCGATACATCTTGTTAGAGTTGAATGAAATTAAAATACAAATTTTGGCTTTTGTGGATGTTTGTTCTTGAAGACTATGTTTGGTTTTGGTTGAAAAACCATGTTAATTTGCTTGTTGCGATCTATCATTTTCTCCAAAACTCCAAGCAGGTTAAAGAACACTAAATGAGGAAAATACTCAGTAAGGTAGTTTTACATAAATTGTATTCACATGTTCATGGAACTTGATTACACATCTGTGCACTGGCTGTACTGTACAAGTTGCCTTTTCATAAAATATATTTTTCTTCCATTTCAGAAAATAAACCATTAGAATAAAAAAATCACTTTAATTATCTGTGTGTTTCTTGTTTTCTTTTAATCTTGCAAACTTTTGAGAAGTGAGGTACTAGGCCACTGGGACCCCTTAACCAAAATAATATTGGTAAAAGTTCAATTGTTACTTATTCCGATATGAAAAGGAGTCTCTGAATAATACGAAAGTTTTTTCATGGCAACATGCTAAACTGATGCTTCTCACACAGATTGCCATGCTATTTTCACTAAAAAAGTTGTTTGTAAATACCGTAAATGACTGAATATAAGACCCCCTTTTTTGACGAAAAGTCAGCCATAAAAAGTGATAGGGGGACTATTTGGAGCACCACGAAAGTTAAAAGTGACATTTCATTGTGTATGTGTGTCCAAAAAACAATAAGGAAATCGGGAAATAATATGCAAATGTACATTATGGCATTACGTAAATACAATGATACTGCCTAAAATGGTTGAAATGTTATCGTTATTGCATTTTATGTTTTGGATAATTATTTTTTTAGTTGTTTTATAAAAATTTCTAATTCTTACAAATAAAAATTTTTAAAGACAAGAGGAAGAGTTTATGGGTTTCTGACCGGGCCCATATAAAGTCAATCGAGTAGGTTTCCTTAGAGATGCTGCCCTTCACATATAACTGCACATTTTATTTAAACACAAACTAAAAATGAAATAAGAATGTGTTACATTATGATAAACTGGAGTTACAGCAAAGATACTGAACGTAAATTACAATTATAAAATATTTTAATAATTTAAGTCAAACTTTTAAGCACCTAATCCAGGTACATATTCTGTTTTTTACATAAAAAAAGTGTGATTTACCTAAAAAAGAAGATGCTAATATTAGATGTTAATTTTTTCCAAATGTGAGACTTGAAATTTTGGGGGGAGGAAGGGCTTATATCCACACAGTTATTTATGGTAAGATGCTCTTGGGCCTGGAGGAGTAAAAACTTTTCACAGTACACCAAATAATGTTGGTGTCACAAAAATCCCTCTCTCTGATTTAATTTTTAGTTGCAGTATAGTATCAGAACTCACAATTTTAATGATCATATAGTTTAGCTTTAATATTGTCAGATCCAATACTGCATTTATTATTAATAATGACTTATTTGTCACAAGTACGTTTTTGAACTTAGAAAAATACTACATAACCTAGCTATAAATCACATTTCTAAGGTTATGTAGATCATGATTGAATTTAAAATAATAAGAATCATAAAATCACTCCATACTATCCCTATCACTTACGTTATAAAATGCATTTCCAATTGTTTACCTAATATTATATCTTCTAATCAAATCTTCCTTAGCCTAGGCCTAAGAACTTTTCCTCCCCTACCATGGCTAAAATCATCTATGTCTCTGTTAGTTTTATCCTGTACATCATTCTCCACATCTCAAATTCTGCCATGACAATACAATAGACTTGATTTACACCTAGTGACCTGAATTGTCAGTGTTTTGTAAAATGAAGATAGTGGCTAATTTTTTAAATGTTTCAGATGTCAGTTTAAAACATTATTGACATTGTTTATTGTCTACCTAACCATGACTAAACAATATTCAATAATTATAGAAAAAAGAAAAGAAGAAGACATTAATAAATGTTAACCACTTACGGATAAGATACAAAAATCTAAAAGCTTTCGTGAAAAACCCAAGATGAAGGGTGGTGTGGTGTGACGAAAAGAAAGATAAACTTCAGGAAGTAATGAAAAAGATCTGGAAGAAATGGAAGGAAGTGAGAAAGATGCAGTTGAAATCAGCATAGTCCAGTGGCTTATTCGTTTTTTTTAAATTCCAGAAAAAAATTCATCTTTGAACTGGGGAGTCAAGGGAGGAGATGTAATTTTAGGGGATTCTGAGCAGGAAAACTATTTTACGACTGCCATAAGGAACCCAGTTTTGCCAGAAGAGATTTGACAACTGTCTTAGGCAGAACTTTGTGGTCCATCATACTGGGGGTGAAGGAATCAACTCTTCAGTTTCCATGTGTGTTTCAATTTGGCTTGACCATGGTTTTGTAGCAGAGCTATATCATCTGGCCAGACACTTTATACAACGACAGCCAAATATGAACAAGGAGCACAGTTAAACGTTTCCATGGACTGTGGAAGAGGAGAATCCCTGTGCTGTCCCTTGGAATCAAGGCCAACTTAGACAGGACACTGGTGGGGACATTGCCTGATCAAATGATTGATGCTAGAAGGGGGAATTTTCAGGAAATATACATAAATTATTTCAGAAACTTTGGAATGAAAGTTTGGAAATTTCAAGTTTGAAATGAAAACTAAATTTGTACTTCTTTAGTAGGTCAAGAAAAAATGTTGATTGGATATCATGGTAATGGATGAGTGTACAAAAGAAGAGCTATGCTGTCTTTTTCATGTTGAGAGAAGATGAGTCGAATCACCAGATATACCAGAGAAGAATATAGTCAAATCTTGATTTTAAATAAAATCTATGGACTAGAATTGTGTGTTTCATAAAGTCAAGATAATGCAATACTATACTCTTGGCCATAGTAACTATTTTTATTCTAATTTTTCTTTAGTTATAACATCACTCTCACATAAAGTGGACTCTTTAACCCAATTGATTTTAATGAAACTTTACATTCACTTTCACTTCAATGAAGCTAAACATATACTTAATCATCAGCGCCAAGAGTTGGCAAAGATTAACTATGGGAAACCTGAAACAATATTTAAATGCACATTGAAAGTCATTAGTCTCATACAAATGACAAATCTTCATTACAAAAAGTTACAAAATAATTTAAAAGTAACTAAAGCGTTTAAAACACCATAAGTGCTCCTCAACACTGATTCATATATGTCATTCTTACAGGGTCCATTATAATTATTTTGAAGACTTTCAAGACATTTTTTCTAATGGTGAAACAATCGCTGAAGAATCAGTATAAGCACAAGAGACATAAACTGGACCATTTTCAAAACAGACATTGGGATTACCCCTCTCCTCCCTTTGCAAATGTAGACCCTTGAGATGCTGCAGTCAAGGTGGAGCCCTGTAAACTATTCGTGGTAAGATTGACAATCATTCTTTTATCCTTCCAATCAAAAGAATTTTCAACATTGCAATAGTAGACCTAACCATGTTAGTTAATTTTGTCAAAGTCCATTCATTTAGATCCTCATCTAAAAAATATCCTAATACTTCTTGGTATCACTTCTCGACTTTAAATCGTAACTCTCATCTTAATTTTGTTTGATTTTTCCTTTTAGTTTGTTTACCATTTTATTCAATAATTTTTGACATCTTAAAAATTGTTCTGTGTTGTTGCATTGGATGGGGGAACAGTGAGAAGGCCCACAGCTTGCATAGTAAGAATTCCAGTTTAGAAGTCTGCAGTGTGCTCCACAGAGCTTGCGCATTGCCCATGGTGAGAAAAACCATGCGACTCATCTTTAGTTGGTCAGCAGGGGCCATCGTGTCACCCAGAGGGTGGAAGAAAGGGCAAAGCCACAGAGTGGAGGAGGGAGAGGTGCTGTAATGAGCGGACAGGAAAAGCAGGAGGGCTTAGTAGGATTAGGGGGAGGGGTTTTGTAGGGCAGGAGAGAAGTGGAAATGAGAGGGATAGGGGTTTTGTGAGAAAGTGGGTGGGAGAAGGAGGGAGGTAGCGAGGATTGACAAGCAAGTGTTGTGTTCACGAGGTGGCAGAATTAGGGCCATTGGGATCCTCTGCGTTTTGCCCTTGTTTTACAATTGTGAGGGGTGGTGAGTGATGTCCGATGAGGAATTCAATCTTATCCCAAACATAGGGCTGATGAGGAACACATTTCACTTGTTCATAGATTTCCAGGGCATAGTTTGATGATTTCCCCTTCATCAGGTTACTTTGTCTACCTCTGTCGATTGAGAAAGACACGGTTATGTCAGCACTCTCCTGATCACATACTGTTGTCAGGGTGTCAAAAAACGATTTTATAAGTACATCAAAAAATCATGAAGGAAACCCTAATTTTAGGTTGGGACTGAAACTATGGGCTAACTCCTTGTTCTTTGGAAAAAATAACCAATGTCAACAAATCTTGTAAGTCTTTGAATGGATAGAACAAAAGGAGACAACAAACACAATGGAAATGAACAACGACTTTTGGAACTTGCATAGCACAAGGTCCATTTTGAAAGCTTACAGAAGTGATTTAAGAAACATAAAAATAAAATGTGGACGTTGATGTGCTAACAGAAAGAAAGAAGAAAGGCCAGGGTTCACAAAACTTAGAGAATATAAATTCTGTGCCATAGAATGTTGCATTTGACCTCTTGGGCTAGCATGACAAGCATTAATAGCTGTGGAATTTTCACCCATCTGTTAAGGAAGATGTTAAGGAAGATAAAGTAAAGGGAGTTACCACAATGGTATAGGGCAGTAATCTTTAACAAACTGAAAGAAGCAGAGATCAATCGGTGATCCAGTTGAAAGCCTTCTCTATATGCTTGTAACTGTCTTTTGTGTGTGAAATTCAAATTTTGATAAAGCAAGATACAGAAAACCTTTTCAAATTATAAAATCGAATATGTAACTTCATAAGCAGTCAGGAGATTAAGTATTATTCAATGTGCTTGGAAAAAAAGGGGGTTTTTGCTCAACATATGGTAACACCTCCATATCCAGAACCATTACTTTTCACAGTGCCCATGTGGACAAAGGCCAAAAACATGTTTCATAAGGTGTGAAGAGAATAATATCACTGGTAATACATGGTCTTAGATTATTTTTTGATGATTTTAGTTACCTCCTACAGATGTGATTTTCTTGGCCATAGGACATACAAAAAGGTCCAAGAACTTATTATATTTGACTCAATAATATCATAGTAAAGTACATGATAACATCCACAAATTTATGGATTCCACAAAGCAAAATCTTGAATTGAAACATTAAATTATAATTTTTTGTAGGGATATAAAATGTTTGTCATCTAACATGGTGAATTTTTCTTATTCTTTAGCATACATATTTTTAATAATTACTTTTCACATACATAAAAGTAATATAAACTATAATAATGCTTGTCATGAAGTAAAAATTATTGAATTTTATTAACTAAAATAAATGCTTGATATCTATCATAAACTACAACACCAATGTAATTAAGAGCCACATTATTTTGGATGATATGAATATGAAAAAGAAACAACGATGATGGATTAAAATAAATGCATGTAATACATCATTAGAATTAAATTCATTATTGAGCACCTAATTTTTTTTTCAACATTATAAATCACAAAAGGGATATTAAATTGGACACATGGATGGTAATCGAAAACAGAATCATAAACCAAGAGTAAAAACTTTGAGCTTTCTTAATACAATGATTGTCATAACTTAGATAATATTATTTAGAAGTAAAAATAGCACCAAATGTGGAAATAATCCCCCAAGATTTAAATATTACAAAATTAACACCTTAAGGGTTAAAATAAGTCTTGCAACAATATAAAACTTAACTTTAGACTAAGAATGAGTAATGTGTTACCTCAAATATGTTTTAAATGTCCAATTTATGTATACTGTACATACATAGGTCACATATTGAAAACCACATTGAAAATACAGTCATTACTCAAGACTTAGAAAAAATGTAATAATTGTAAAAATCCACAAAGACACATTCTTTTCACATTCCTTAATTTCATAAGAAACGCTCATATTTTAAAAAAACATGCTAGCATTAAATAAATCACATAAAAACACACAGCTATGACTTTTAAGTTTTTGTAGAGAAAAAATTAGACTACTGAACATGAAAACCAAGTCACATCACAAAAAATAGACATAAAGAAAACCTGCTCAGGGCAAATTTATTTGAACAATTAAAAGAAGCATAGTCCAAATTCTTACTTTCAAATTTTGGAAGATGATTCCAATGATGTAATATAATACTTTAGCAATACTGCACACTTAAGTAGAAAGTGACCATATAAGAAATATATTTTCCATACATGAAAACATGTAATTTACCTTCATATGCCTACCATAAGGAACAGTATGTAACATTTGAAAGAATACATAATCTTTTCTATGCATTAAAAGAGAAATCAGATAGAAATGGCATATGTACTTTTATATATGATAGGGATGATAAAAAAATCAGTCTATAAGACCTTAATACTAATCCTTTGAATAATCAAGCCATGGATGGAATGAAGTATGATAATACCACAAATTAATACAATAAGATTACTAAGTCATATTTCTGCAACAGTTCTGCTTATTTATTCCTAAATGAATAACTAAACAAGAGAAATGATAATGGTTCAAAAATCCTTATCCAGCAAAGGCTGATTAAAAACTAAAAAACCTCAAAAGGGAAGCTGTTTTACAATGTTTTATTGATGCATGAATTAGTTGTAACCAATGGGGTTACATCAACATTTGGAAAAAACATTCAGTCTACGTCTCCACTGAGATTCCACTCATTGTTTACCTTGAATAATACTGCCTAAAACAAATGTTTCTAATTACATAGGGTCATAGATCATTTATCTGATTATTCTGGACTTAAGCAACTTCCAAGGAATAAATGAGTCCGGTATTGAACATACGCCAAAGGAAATATTTTTCATGCTACAAACAAAAATGGGCATTGTATGGGCAAATTTCTGATAGCCCTTATTTTAAGTAGGACAATAGGAATATATTAATGAAATGGTAATGGCAAAAATATTGTTACCAAGTACTGAAATTTTGATTCTCTTTTGACACCTATCACAAAATACTATATGACAACCATATTATTTTACAGAGAAATCCATTTTTCATTATTTAAAACAGTATGCCAAGAGAATAATCAATGTTAGCTTTAATTGAAAAATGCTGATTTTGTTTGTAGTAATTAGAGCTAATTTTAATATACATTGGGCTCCACAAGAGACTGAACAAATAACATTGTCACTTATGGAGAACATGATCACAATGTGGAAAATGTATTTCAAATTCACATTTTGAAGTAAATCATTGTCACTCATCACACTGTGAATATACATGGTCATCTATCTAGTCATCCTCATCCCATTGTAATGTTTGAACTGATCCTGGAGTTACCTCTACCTACCATCTCAGTGTACACACCATAATTAAAATGATTTAATTAATTTTTGTGATCCAGTTGATGTGACCAGGTATCTAACTTTAAGACCTTTTCATTTGACAAAAATACAGAACCTGTAGCCATAATAATAAGCCAAAATTTTAATTTAATTAATAGGGTAATACATAGTTTAATTCTCTTAAGATCATCTTAATGTACTTTTGTAAAAATCATCATTCTTAAATTGTTTCTATAAATTCTCCTAATTTTTCTAAAATCACACCAGTGAACCTGGTGTTGTACAACATGAAAAATATGTCTAAATCAGAGTTATAAATTATGGTTATGTGGAATCTTTTCTGGTATATTACAGATGTATTTGCCGTAACAAAAACATCATAGAAACAATAGATAAATTAAGTCATCTATGAGCAGAATAATAAAATAGGACTAATGTTTAAGGAGATTTAAACTAAAACATATTGTTGCAAACATTAGAGCTTCTTGCTACTCCAATGAATATATACACATCATATCCTGAAGTGTACTTGGTGAAGTCATGCCATTTCTACTCCTGATTTCACTTTAATACTGCAGAAATTATATATGAAGTAAATTTATCTTGTTAACAGCTAATATTTTGGAGATTATAGCAAAGGCTTACATTTGGGTACACATACCCACATTCATATCTAATGCGAGACAAATATTCACATTTAAAATAAACACATAAAAGAAGAAACATTATAACAACCTTAACATTTTTGTTCACGATGAAGTCAAATGTGCTTCACAAATATTTTATGGCTTTTTACAAATATTACAAAGGCTATATTTACTTAATTATAAAGAAAAGGGAAGACCTGTTAACTAAACCAACAGGATTAAGCACTGGGCAGTCAAAGTTTTGCTATCTGGCACTCTCAGCAAATTTGATTAAAATTGAATTTCCTAATTAACTCACAGTACAAACAATACTGTTCTTTGAGGCTTCTAAGATTCATAACATTTTAATCATGAGAGATGGTTCAAAAGATTAATCATAAAGCTTTTGATACCTCTCCATGGCCAGATATTACAAAAAAGCAAATCTGAGCAATGGAATTTGGGATATTTTGCAAATATTCAAATTGCCAATGCATACTGCATAAAACAAAACTTATCTCTGATAAATTAAGAACCCAGACAATCTGAGAAAGGCAATCAGTCAGTTCCACAGATGCCAGTGTTATAAGCCCTCCTTTTGAGAAAGCTTTAGGTGACATATGGTTTGAATGATATATTTTAATTAAGAAGTTCAACATAATTGGCAGGGAAGAGGCCAAATGTTCCATCTGGACCAATCCCTTGCCACCAACCTTCATCAATTTGGTCAATGTTGGTAATGATATCCCCAGGATCAAATGATATTTCAGTACTATCGGCTGAAAGAGAAAAGAAAATTATTACTCATGATTTCTCATCAATTTCAATGTTTTCTATTGAAATCTAACAAGTCACATGCTTATTTCCTATTTTTCAATGCCATTAAGATGGCTAAGGATGGGGAGGTCATGGACAGGAAAGGGACTAGATAGAGGAAGTCAGCTCCATCCTTTCCCAAATCTATCACAATGCAGAATATCATCCCAACACAGGAAGAACTTCTGGAAAAAAATTCCTAACACATACTTGGCAAACAATTCATTAGAAACTTTAATATTCATTACAGTAGAATTCTGTTAAATGAGAGCTGATAAATGACGAAAAAACTCTCGTTATAATGCACACTCGTTATGGCCAATGGTCATTTAAATTTACCTCTTTCGGCATTTATAACGGCACCAAAAGTGGGAAAAAATGAGCCATGAAGTAGTTGTATCAATTCATCCGCAAATCCATTGAAAATAGATCGTTTCATTAAAAATATTTTAAAATATTATCACCAAAACTCATGCACTTGTAACTAATGTACGTCATGCATCAGTAGTTTCTTTCGCAATGTTTCATGAACAATCATAGATAAGGTATGACTTACGGTTAACAATTACGATTCCATATATAAGAGGAGGGTCGAGAGATTAGCCGTCCTGCTAAGGTCAACGCGACCACCCAATGGGATCTCCTTCACTGTGGGCTAGACCTGGTGAAAAGTAAATACCCCCTTGTTTGTTTGCTCCCCCCTCTCTCTCTCTTTCACCAGTGTTCGTTACGCCGGAGAGGGACGGGAGGGAAATGGAATTAGGGCGAAGCACATTCTCTCCTTCCCCAAATCTGAAACTGTCAACTCACGTGCTCAAGCGTATGAAAGAATAAACCTGTAAAAAGAAGCGTATAAATAACCAGTGAAGAAAATTTTCTCTAGAAGAATATAGTGTCCTCAGACGTAAGGGTTTTAAGGAACTAATTCCTAGGGCGCATCATTTCCAGATGCCCTCTCAACGATCTACTTTTCGACGGAGGGGAGGGGACGTGGTCTTCGCGTCGCTCTCCACCAATAACACGCGACCCTAAATCCCTGACCCCCCCCTCCTTCGCTAGGCTTGATCCGATGCTGTCTGCCCCGGTGTCTGGAACCTTCTGAAGTCCTTTCACATGTGCTCTTCCGCTGCTATCGATTCGACAGGTTTGACTGTCCTCCGCCGAAGTATTTGGTGCAGAATTATACAGGCGAGTTTTCAATTCAATTCAAAACTTTTTTATTTAACTTGGAAGGCTACATTACATTTATATTCACTTTCATGTTTTACATACAATTTATCCAAGAAAAACTCCCGTTCAGGACACATGTCCTATACGGGTCTGGGATGCATTTTCATATCAAGTTGACACATATTTCTTCTTGTTGAATTTGAAGTTTTTCCCCGGGGATTTTAGCGGCCAGGCATTTTCCAGTGTCGGGGGGGAAACCCGAGAAAAAAACCCTGGTGGCCGATTCATGCTTAAGGAGTTAATAAATAAATAAATACGTAAATAATAAAAAGGTGTTTTTTCAGAAAGTTTATCTATTTGTGCCTTCCAATGATCTGTTATAGGACTATGTTCTCGTGATGATGTAATATGTATGGTTTTTGCTGTGAGTCGATAAATTTGGCGTGGCTTTTAAAGGATTAGAAAGATGTGCTTCAGGAGTTACAAAGGGGTAACTTTATACGACTTTGCCGGTTTAAATACGTTGAGAAATGAATCACGGACTACGTACAGTAGTAAAAAGAGTTGGCTTTTGACTAGTTTGGAGCTATCTGTTGAGTTTATCTCGAAGTGTAGGGTAAATTTGTAATGTGTACTTCAAAGAGATCATTTCAGCAATGGCGTGTATCACAAATTACAAGCCATTATAAAAAATATATATTTTTTATTTAATGGCTTGTGATGTGTAAACAGGACCAGATTACACATGGGATATCACGGAGTGTTAAGAGTGTGCATATGTTAGACAAAACACGTGATATTTTCGCAGCGGAATTAGAGATGTAGGTAAATAGTGAAGTCACAAAAGTGAAGATTGTATTAGAACCTAGTTACAGGTTGTGTATATATTTATCTTTTGCGTTTATAACGATATTCCTACTGACTAATTATATCATTGGGGATAATCTCCGTGATAATTTTTATTATCCTTTGTGATCGAAACTCTTTCATGTAATTGGTTTCTTCCAAGGGAGATAGAAACTAGATTATTATACGCAAGTAGGAGTGATTATTGTGACATTTCAATCTTTTCCACACCACCTTGTGGCCGCTTACAAGGGACGTATAAAATATATCGTTTGGAAATACTTCAGCGTGTTGGTCAATCGTTATCGTCCTATATGAAATATTTCTCCTCAACTCAAGGTACACTCATAGCCTTGTACTCCTCCAGAAGTGTCAAGTTTGAACATGTGTCGGTCTCGTTCTGTTGGGTCTATGAGAATTGACCTCGCATTGTTCCCACTCTAGAAGATAATCAACCAATTGGTGACTTTCGTCAACGACTGGAATCATTGGGGGTTTGATGCCTTTCACAATCCTTTTGGAAAATCGGTATCTTTTCACAAAATCACCATCCCACTCCAAAAAAGGGCGTTTTCAAAAATTACATTGCACGGATCGCCTACAATGTAGCGCAGAAACTCGTCGTTGAACACCACCAACGCGTCTTTTTTGTCGCATGCTAACGCTACGTGAACATGACACGCCGAAGACACACTGGCCCAATGGAAAAAGGGTTGTATAGCATCCAGGATAAAAAATATTTTCACCAGTATTGCGTCACTTTCAAATGCCATTGAGGAATAAACACGTCGGGTTTTCTCACGATATTTGGTTCATCATCATCAGTACTTCAATCCGAAGATTGGTTGACTGCAGCCCTTCATCCTTACCTGTCCAGTGCCAGCTCTCTTACTCCTTGGTAGGTCTTCATTCTAACGTCTCTAATAATTTGCCCCCTATATATATCTGTCCCTCGGCCTTCCTCGAGGGGCTCTCCCCTCTATTTTTCCTCCTTCTATTATATTCTTCACGAACCCATTATGCCTCAGTATGTGTCCTATATCCTCCTTGTTCTTCTTTTTCTTATTTTAGCCCACAATGCTTTATTAGTTTCCTCCGCTCTTCTGTACACTTCCTCGTTCCTAACTCTGTCCGTCCACTTGACTTTCAGCATTCTCCTCCAGCAAACACCATGTCTCGAAGGCTTCTATTCTTCTTTGGTCTCTTTTTCTAATGGTCCGCGTCTCTCTGATCCATATAGAGTGCCATGCTCTATACGAATGTTTTCACATATTGCTTCCTTGTTTGGAGTGATATTTTCTTGAGCTTAATAGTTGCTTAATGTTAATGATATTGAATGAATTATATGTTCACATGTGTTTTTAAAATAATGTGTAGGTACTTGACAACAATTAAGAGTGTGCTGAATTGAAAAATTTTTATTTTAGTGTACAGATGTGTATCATTAGTCTCCAGTCATTACTTATTTTTTGTATTGAATCTTTTTTTTCCAACTAAAATTGCGAAGAGATAGAACTTCTTTTTAAAATGTTACTAAAGAGAATCCCTCCCCTATAATTGTTTCACGGTCTGTATTTCCTTACAGGTCTATGCGTATCTTGGAATTAATTGTCTACCCTACATGCTGTCTTCGACGATTGCAATTGTAATTTTTTTATATGTTCCGATTGAGAATGAAAATATTACGACACAATTTTTTCGTATTTTTGTAATTAAAGCTCACTCTGCCACTCTTTAAAATGCGTGGGTGCAGTTTAGAATCTTAGACAACCGCAGATAACCTCCTTTCCTTTCAGAAATGTTGTGGTTATTTAAGTGTGCGATTCGCAATCCTGCGAGACATATTCTCATTGCAAATTGTGCATTCTATCGCCGGCATTTTTGTTTCGTGATCCTACGTAACATTAAATGTTTCTCAGTTCGATGTGCTTAGTTTTAACGTGACACAACGCGCAGTAAAATACAAAAAGGGATTATAAATTTAAAAAAATAGAAAGTCTCCATTCTTGCCACCCTTCCCCTCACCGAATCAGCAATGCAATTAAAAACACTCGAACTCGCCATTATATGGATTTCGGGTTCTTACGTCAAACCAGGTC
>WURS02000011.1:10807035-10830049 GCA_011762765.2 Rhinocypha anisoptera | reverse complement strand
CTCTTTAGGCACCGTCTTTACCGACACTGTGAAACACTTATCAGGGTTTACCATCATTCCACAGGCCCCCAGATGGTTGATTGTGGTCTTAAGGAGAGACTGGAGCCCAACCTTGGTGGATGCGGTTATAACCCGCGGTGGGATGTCGTGTTTGTCCAATTGGATTTTTTCTATGATTTGAAGAGGTGTGAAATGACCATAGTCATCAAAGCACCCTTTAAACAAAAATACTACTACTAAAGTTATAATCATTACTTGTTCTACAGTTTTTTTACAAATATATATTTAATTACTTTTGAGTCACCCCAACCAGTTGGGTCACATTTGATAACAACATTTTCCCAGGAGTGACTAATGTTGCACTAATTAATGTGGTAATAGTTGAAAACGTGTAATTTCATTCTCTGTTGTGCATGTACTCTTGTATATTGTCATCGTTTTGTTTTTTTCATAAATGCTAGATTTATCTTATGTACCTGGTAAAACATGATCTTTGAAAAATGGTATGAATTTATGCTGGATGGTCGTCTCTCTCTTTTCTCATTGTGTATTAGAATGAACCTACAATAGTAATCTTCAATTACAACAGCTGGTCAGTTTCAAATCTTTTTAAAGATGTAAAGATAGAGACATTGATTCATAGATTTTGGTATGTCCTCTCATTGTCATATCGTTCGTCAAAATTAATATGAACACCCAAAAAGGCAAACATTTTCAATGGAGCTGTGAAAAAGATTTTGTTATGCGAGCTTCATACTTTATAAGAGATATTAGAAATGTGGGATTCAAGAAGCCCCAAAGAGAAAAACAAATTAAAACTTAAAAATTATTCTTCACTTAAAATTTTTAACTAAAAAAAACTTAAAATTTAAAATATTAAAGTCAAATACAATAAGAAGAATATTTTTTTAATTATATAAGGTGACTCAATTTTACTTATAGAATATAGGAAAACAGTGTAATATTACCTTCATAAACTTCTTGAATAATAGGCACTAAACTGTGATACCTTCCACCAACAAACACTTCACCAGCATCTAAAGTAGTAATATGCGCTACTTCTTCATCCAGCAAGCCCATACACTCATCTTTGTTGAAACTCTGAAATCGGGATATTTCATCGATTTCATTAACAACAATAAAATCTAAGGATCTGTAACACCACCCACGGTATGCCCAAAAGTAGTAAAAAGGATTAATTCGGCATTGATTAAACAAAAGTTTCGTAACATCTTACAGCTATTTTACCACTCTTTACAGGTAAGCAGTATTAGACATTTAATGAACAACATATGATTAGATATGTTCACGAGTAGTTGAAAATGTGGTGATACAAAATTCAGGAATACAATGGAAGAAATAGATCTGGTAAGAAATTTCGCAAATTATAGAGAAAAAATGATAAATAAGACATGATCGTATCGTATAGCAACCGAACGTTACGGCATAACAAGCACGGAAACTTTCAACTAAATGTTAGCAATAAAAGTTGTTTTCTATACTATAAAATATTTTATTTACCCTCCTGCAGCGAAGCTTCATGGCGTCATTGCCAAAGTTGTAAGTATCCCTCTCAATAGCATGAGAAAGATTTTTACATTTTGCTTGTTCTTCAATATTAACTGTACACCAAACAATTTCAGTCTCTTCATTTATAAAGAAGTCCGATATATCTCCTATGAGTGAAGGAAACAAGATATCAGGATTGGCATCATAAAAAGGGTGTTTAAAATAACGATCAATGTATCCAATTTGCCAATTAACTACGACAAATACACTGTACAGTCACTTCCCACATCACTAAGCTAACTCGAGTTTTTTAATTGCACTCTCTTAAAAAGACCTACTGATTAGTAGCGAACTTAAGTATTTGTGAAATTATTGATTGACCCATGAATGTGCTTTGCTTGCAGTTAGCAAGCCTTCATGCAGACATGAAAAAACTCTTTCCGTGATAATTTCTCCGAAATACTTCAGTGTGTTGACAATTTTGCTTTGTAACTCCCCAATCATAATAATTATGCTATGAATGTATTAATTTCATCTTAAGCTCTTACCATAAGCGAAATATATGCATACAGTCCATAGTACCAAAGCAGTAAATGCAGTTTCTAAGGTACGTTTGCAACCCATTACAAATTCTTGCTAGCATTGACCGCCGCCCATAACCGACGTAAACCAAACACACCTGTTCACCGCGGTATAAAATTTGTTAATAAATAAATAACTTAGATAAATGTAACCTAAAAGTGCTATGAATTAATTTAAGAATTTTTCAATTATATAACTTATTATTATGATATATATTAAAGATTAAGTATCTTTATCATAAATACTCAAGTTGTTTTAGTAGTAGATAAGTGAAAAGCGAAACTAGTAAAAATGGATGATCCCCTATACTTTTCCAGGGATATAGCCTTATCAACTTTTACTTTGTTTTACGTTCTATTTTCTATTTGTTTTATTTTCCCACCGAGTGCATTCGTTTCTGCTGGTATTACTGTACAAGATTTGTTTTCTAAATGGCTTGGAAGTGAGAATGAACAGTTCATACAGTATAACATTCGCAGAACTTCTGCTACCGTGTTATGCCACTCGTTTCTACCTCTGGGTGAGTTACGGCCGACAACAATCCGTAATCCCAACTGATCAGACTTTTATAAAATCTTTTCCATAAAAAAATTAATTTACTTTCAATATCTTAACCTGTTTCCAGTATTATCTTTTGTTTTACAGGATATGTAATTGGGTTGACTCAATGTTTGAACTCAGGTTCAGTTATTCGCGAAAACACCTTACTCATAATTTTTAGTACAGTGGCATCAGTTGTACCTCTGGTGGCCGGATATTATGTATGGATATGGCATAAAGATGAGTGGAGTGGTCATCCCATTGCCAGAACTTTATCTAAATATTCGATTACACCCAACAGTTGGAAGTCTGTGGCATTGGACGTCAACGTAGAGTTTAGAAGGTAAACATTCTGCCAATTCATTTTAAAATATTTTCACTGTTTTGAGAAATTAATTAGTTACATACTGATCCTGACCTAATTATTGTTCACAGAATTGACAAAACATGCATAAATACTGGTTATGTTTTGAAAACTGTCGTGACGGATAATTGGATAATGAAATTAATGCCTTACAAAATGGAAATAGCTCATCAAAGTGACATTTCATTAGCTCTTTTGGAGGCTGATCATCACGTTATGTCACCTGATAGTTCTGGTAGCACCCAGTACCTAAACATTGAAGTACAAAGTTGTAGAGAGAGAACAAAATCTTTCTTCATAAGGTATGCATCTCCTTAATTTATCATATTTGAATATAAAAACTGGAGCAATTTTAGATACATATAACAAAGAACTATACGATAGGTTGAATGCAGTTGATTTTAAGGATCTTCAAGATAAACTGCAAATGCCAATTACTAATTTGAAGAATGTGGTCATTCACAAAACGTTGAGTGACAAATTTCAAGCTGTATTTCGTGATCAGGTGCTGAATAATGAGCGTTTCCATTCCTCTGAGGTAAAATTAATATTTCATAAATAATTAAAATAATAAATTAAAATTTTTAATATTTAATAATTATATTTTATATAAATAAACTCTAGTTTTAAAGTTTTAATTTATAGCATTAAAAAAGATCACCCATAACATTTTACAGGAGTTTGAGGCATGCATTGGCTGTATGCAGGCCCCTGCAGAAATTAAGCTGCAAAGAAGATGTATTCCTGTATCAGGAGAGCGATCTTGTGTTGCCTGCTATTGTAGACCTATGTGGTGCATTGAATGTATGGCAAAATGGTATGTACAATAATTTTCTTCTTCAATATATCTATTCCTAGACAGGTTTCAACAAAAAACATTTCCCCCACAGCAGCCTGTCCTCTGTATATCTCTTTAACTCACAACATAAGTTTGTTTGTTTTGCATGCCATTTAATGGAGAGCACACTAAACCTTTTTGTGGTCTTGGGGGTAATCTTAATCACACCATAGATATAGAAGAAGATTCTGTACTCATAGGTAATATGTAAATACATTTTTGTCTAAGAAAATCTATTTCACTCTTTGTTACTTCAGTGATACCATCAAATAAATTTGACTTGGTGATTTTTTTCTCTGTTGGAACACACTAATTTGAGAACAGTTCAAGTTCTTAAGTTCTCCTAAGTTTGTTTCTTGTGGACTTTGAGTAAAAAAGAAAAAGTGGTTGAGTTTTAAATATGTGGTGGTGCCACTCTCTGTGAATGCAAGACAGTACTGTACACAACCCACAGTGTTCCCCTTATAGCTGTCTTGCTAGAGTCAGAAGCATTTTCATTCCTTAAAATGGCTCCATTTAGTGTAGAAGAACTGTCCAATTCAGGAGTTTCTTCGTTAACAACTACTTTAAATCCATCCTTGTCTTGCAGTTGCTAAGATTGCCTGTTAATTTAATGCTCAACAACATCTTCCTATTTACTCCCAATCCTGAGGAAAAAATATGTTGATCTCAGAATATGACATCACCTCAAACAATATTCAGTTTTGCTTATAGGTTTCTAGCCATAGAAGATGATGATAAGGCATGTGAGGGAGCATGTATTTGCCTCACTTATTTCCGTATTCTTGCTTATTTACTGCCCAGTCCCATTTTTATGCAAAGGGAGTTTATGTCCAGTACAATTTGATGCATTAAGACATCAATTTCATAATAAGGAAATAGGATAATCGAGTGGCAGATGAATTAAATGAAAACACTGATACTAATATGTCATAATGAAGGACTTTAATTGAAAAAAAAAACTGCAGGTTTGCATCAAGACAGGACCAAGATCATCCTGAGACTTGGTTGGGCTCCAAGTGTCCCTGCCCAACGTGCCGCAGTCCGTTCTGCATTCTGGACGTCTCCCTCATTGAAGATCCGAAGCCTTCTCAGTCAGCACTTCCAAGGTTTGAGGCTGGCTCGCAGACGCCATCATGACGGATTCCGACCGTGCCTTTTTACTCATATTATTTATATCATGAGCAAAGATTGTTTTATTTTTGGGAGATTGTCAGTGAAAAATATTATTTTATAAACTGTTTTGATTTTAATATTCTTTTGGTTGATATATTATTAGAAAATTGTTGAAATACAATTCAATGTTTCCAAAGCCATACATGACAGTTTCATTGCTCTCTTAAAAGTAGTAAGAAAGTTACGTAAAGAATGAAATTTTGAGAGGGTTGTAATTAAGGAAAGTGCAAAAAAGGAATGCATGTCATGTCCCTTCAAAAATGTTAATAGCATCATAAAGCCACAACATGAATAGCTACTATAATTTCAGGTTTGGTGTTTTAGCTTTTGATGTGGTAGAAGAACATTGAATTATTTTGTGATGTGCTTAGATAGTGAGTCAGCAGTTTTAGTGTTAACTGGCCCAACAGATGTTGAATACTGCATAAGTAAACTGGAATAAATGTAAGGAGTACATGCTTCACATTGCTGTATTCATTGTGAAGTAACAAGATAAGGAACACAATAAATAGCAGCATAATCTAAACTCACATAAAGTATCAGAATAATATTACTTAGTCTTTTAAATGTGAAATACACCTTTCGAATGATAACATTTTCTGTAAAAACTTCCATTTAAAGGAATGGCATATGGTAGTACAGAAGTACCTTCATTGGATTGTAGGGATGAGTAATATATTCTTAGCAGATGTAGAAAATATGCTCCCAGTAATGACAGATTATGTTTTTTGTTTCGCTCTAATATGATTACTCAGTGATCACATGTAGAACATGCATTCAAGGTGAAATTTCTTAACAAACCTGCCAGTCATTACTAAAATTAGCTGTTGCAAGTGCTGTTCTTCCTATTTGTATTTTGGCACTTACTAATAAATCTTTCTAAAAGTAAAAGTATTAGCGTGGTATAATAATTATTGGGCAATTGTGTAGGTTAATACAGTTATAGACAGATACTTCCACAGCAATGAGGAAAGATTGTATCCTAAAGGAGTACAAACTTATGTCAGTAGGCAGAATACAAATAAATTTAGCTAGCATACTGTAAATGGTGAATTTCGTAAATTGATCAATTGAGTACACATGTCTTATATTTGAGTTAACCCATCTAGTATGTACCATATTTTCCTTGAGGTTGGATTGATATTGTGATTGTTTCTTGGTGCCAAAAATTGTAACATTGTAGGAATGAGTTATCCCTATGATAAATGCACAGAATTGTGAAGCTTAGTGCATGCACTCCTTGATATACGGCGCTATCCTTAAATATATATAAGTTAATATGGAAAAAATATGTAAATGTTTACATTAGATGAATATTTTTATCTCTTTTCCTCATGTTAAAACTATACAATATAAAGACTCAATATAGGAGAATGAACCAAAATTTAGATATTTTATTATATTAAAAAATCAGTAAAAACAAAAAAAATAACTACTCCACTGTATGCCCTTAATCTTCTTCAGCTGATACACTTTTCCACTTCCTTTTTGGATGTTATTCGATCAAATGCATAAATTCAAACTAATATATAGATTATAATAGTTTGGAGGAATTTTGTCACACTACTTGTGTTCAATTAAAATTTTATTATTGATAGGTTTTTATTTATTAATTCTATATGCTTACATACCCGAAAATGGAATGGAGGTCTAAGCAGTAGAATGCTTGATTGCCAAGTGAGAAGTTCCAAGTTCACTTTTCATTAGCACCAGAAACTAGGCAGTTATCAGGAAGACCCCATTAAATAAAGTATGAAATCCAACTTCTTTATCTTCAGTACATGATTTATACGTATTTTACTCTGTGTTAAATTAATCATTCTACTTTCTGAGTTGATCATATCTGGGCTGAAGTTCAGTGGCCATTTTCACTTAAAAGCTTTTCTTGGGGATGGTAAGCTCTCTCAGTTCATCCTGCTGTTGTTTGTTAAATAGAGCAAAGCTTTACGTACTGCAGATACTATTAAAAAAGATATTGAATCAGTATCACACTCCTGGTGCATCTTCAAGGACCAGTTGAAATGTCTAAAGTGATGACTAAGATGAAAAGTCATGGGTAAGGGATTGCATAGCCAATGGGAGTAAAATTATGGCCCCTGACAGCCGAAATGTGAATTGTACTACTTTTCCAGGAATTCGATATTGTGATCAGTAGCATTTAAAAATACGAAAATAATATATTGTAAACTCATCTCTGTTAGTCTCCTCCATCCTTCTCCTCTTCCATATTTTGTTGAATAAAAAAAATTATTGTAGGTGATGGTTTTTGGCAACATTTTCCAAAGTACGAGTATTCATGTGCAGAGGGAATCTCATCAGATTTCCTCAACATAAGGATATTCTGATGGTGATGTTTCTTGTACTATACTACAGACTTCATCAAAGAGATGCCTAACGTATAGGAGTTGAAACTACCCAATCAGAAGATGTCTTCATAAAGGAAACTTTAAAACCTGCCAACTATGACAAGAAATATTCAGAATGTAGTTTTCCATATTCATAATATTTTATGTAGTTAACAGATTCGTAATAATATCTGATGAAATATACCGAAGACTTAGAGTGTTATTAATAGTATGGGGGTAAATTAATTACTCTCCCATTATGAAATGCTGAACAGAAATGTTGAGAAAAATCTCAGTTAACCATATAATGCGTAATATGCAAGACTTCAGTAAGTTTTTTAGAGGAAAGTAAGTGTTCAAAACCATAGTGATGTCCTGCCAGTATTTATAAGAGCATGCATGAAGTCCATTCATATTAGAGTTTTTATTTTAATGGAATGTTTCAAGACTACATCAAGCATTTTTTATGAAATTAGTGAGAACTTTATGAAGTTTCAGGACATTCCATACCACCCATCCTATGTTTAATGCTATATCCTAGCGTGAATCAAAACTTTCCAAAATCATATATATCAATATTTTTAATAATTTATACTGATTGCATTCCATTTATGTAAAGTTTTAATCATACAGTGTAGACTTATTTGGGAAAGAATTTTTAGAATACTGAACTCCACATTTTGCTTTAATAAATTTTAAGAGGTCATTAATTGCTCTAGTTTCCTTCCTGACATCAAAAGCTTTTCATGCTTTGATTTTTATATATAACAAGCTTCTAAAAAGCATGCATATGACACATGATATTTTTCCACATGATTTTTTGGAGCTCTTAATAATTTTCACTCTTAGACTATGACACTTGTGCATCATATTTTACATAAGTACAATTTATGTAAACTTGTTGTTATTTGTTGTAACTCTGAGCTAAATCACCTTATGAATCACTGTTAAAGCATCTTATCATAAGAAAATTTAATATTTTAAAGTTAATTAATTTTTTGGGTTTCACGTATTCATTTTGAGCAATGGAAGTATCCTATTTAACACACACTGAGATGTCATAGAAGTATGGGGGACACTGGATAGGGTTGTTCAGTAGACCTTCACTTTATGAAATGTTCACAATACAATTAATTCACTTAAAATGCATTTTACCAAGAAGGTCATTGGTCACTTTTATGATTGAAAAATCATTTCGATTTTGTGCATAATTAATTAGTTATTCAGTGAACATTATATTAATAACATCTGACTTATTTTCCCCCCTGAGTTTTTAACCAAATATGCAATATATATTTACATACCTGTATTACCCAACTTATTGTATTATGAGAGCTATTAATAAAATTAGGTCCGCTTTACATATTTTCATAATACTATTGGTTCCACAGAATGGATATAAATCGTAAACTGGAGGTTCACTGTGTTTGAATTCATTTAAGTGTTTGTAATTAGGCACACTGTATAGTAATCTGACTGTACCATTATTTTCAAACATATAAGGGAGTTTGGATGTGGAAGATGATTTTATATGGCTGCAACCAGTACATGGGAAGCTTAATGCCATAAAAGTGAATGACCTTATTCACATTTGACTTGACTATTTTGTCTTCCACAGTGTATTTATGACATTCATCAGAACAATAAGCTTCTGTGAGCATTTTCAAGTGGCACAGTGTGTGCATGTCGATACAAAGATTACAGTGGATGAGTGTTGATTGTTGGATTATTGTTATGAATTTTGATGTCAGACAAGGGCACACTCATTGCTCCTGTAGTGGCAGTGGTAGGTTTCTACAAGTTGATGATTTAATTGCCTGAACAATTAAGGCCATTCAAGTTTATATTCAGTTACCTAATTGGGGAATTCAAAACTTTAAAAACATTAGAATAGAGCATTTTGATGATGTTTAACACATTAGCAATACAGTAATGATGCCATGGAAGGATTTGTTGAGCATTAGTAGAAACATATTGCTTCAGCAATGCTTAGCGACTGATATGACAAGAAATTCGTTTTGTGATGCCTTTTCTGGAACTAGTACAAAGAATGTTGCCCAATTTCTCCCCAGAACTTTATCTGAAGAAAAAAAAAATGCTAATCAACCTCACGCTAAGAAGTAGATTCTAATGAAGAGAGTAGAATTATATTTTTTATGAAATGACCCCTTAGCAGCATCATATCTATGTTAGTTTTGGATTGACTTTTTGACACCTCTTTGTTTTTCAGCCGATACCAGATAGCATACAGTGTGAAAATGCATGTAAGATCTCATGTGAATCATGAAATGATCCAACACCTTTCATCAAACGAATGAATCAACACACTATTGTACTGCCCAACTATTGCTTTAGCAAGAATTGTGGTCTTTTTCAGTCAATATATGCTTACTTTTGTTATTATTTATGAGTATGGCCACGTACTGCAAGTAGCATGAGAGTTTTCCTTATTATTTTGTTGTGAAAGTTTGATTATACAAACATTATCTTTAATATATAATAATATATATATTAGTTCATATATTTTTTAGTTGGTCATTTAAATGGTGCAAATTAAAGTGATTTCCATAATGTATTTATTTTTTCACCTCCATCTGTCTAAATCACCTTTTTGATATATTTTTGTCACAAATAACACCCTTCACCGCAAATTTATTCCTCAATATTCATCTGCTCATTTGAATGATGTGTAACCATCACCAAAACATGAATTATGTGTATTTTAATATTGTGCCCTTCTCCAGCACTGAAATATCTCATAGCTAGTGCAATAAAAGTTGTGTAAAATTTATGTAAAGTAACTAAGCACTTGCATTTCTGTATTCTATTGTGTGGTCCTTGCATCAGTAAGCCTCCTTATCACAGTTCAGTATAATCTATGATTCATCACTTTATCAACCATTGTTTATTAAGAGCCCTCCCAGCCTGCCACATGCTAGCATTGTGAATTGCAGAGTGAAAATAACATTTCCATTATACGAACTGCAAAACAAGCTTTAATGTTCATTTTACTTTTACACATTGCTTACAAATTGCATTCTATTTGTACCTTGTCACAACCCTAATTTATCATCCAAAGATGCCCAATAGCCTCCAAAGTTTGTCTGAAACAAAGAAAAAGCAAACACCTCATTTTTAAACATTACATCTGCTAGTTATTTGCATTAACTGCATCACCACCACAGTCAAACAAACTTTGTATGTTTGGACTGCTAAACCACAGTTCAAACGTACTTTCCTTAGTTTTTATTGTGTGTTGCAAAGTCATTCTAATTTAGAGGATGACTAGGCATATTTGACTTGTTCCTATGCAATAAATACTACACTTAAATAAATATAGTGTGTGGTTGCAGCTGGGTGTAGTTCAGTCGAGAGGTTATATTCAAGTGAGATTATTTCTCATGATGTTGGCAACACTGGTGCAAATTTCCCATTATTGTTTGTTAGCTTTTAGTCCTGGGGTCTCTGTCTTTCATTGGAAGCAATAATATATCTTGTAAAGGAACCAAGTATTACATATATGTATGTCCATGTTTTTAAGTCTTGTTATTTGTTAAGGAGAAATTGAATTTCAAGTATTTTTGTCTTATTTTGTGTGTTATCTCATTATTAATTGTAACTGTTTACTCATTTCCTTCCTAAAATGCCTGCAAAAAAATATAATCAGCTGTTTAAGTGACGTGAACATGTTTACATGGACTGAACAGACTGATTATGAAATGTTACTAACTATTCAAATGTCCATTGTGATAAGAATAAAAGAGTAAGAATGTCTTAAGTTAGTATTTTATCCTTTTTTTCCATGACCTACCTTCCATTATCTCAAAATAATTTACCTTGCATTTTGGAAGTAAACTCTAATGTTCTTCAAATTTTCAAAGGCAGAACAGTGTTGTAGATTGTGTGTACATGGTATCCTCCCAAGAAGTAATCCTTATATCACTCTTAAGAAGTCTTGTCATTTTCCCATGGCTTGTAAATTAAGCTTAAGATGTATTACAGTTCTCTGCTATTTTCACTGAAGGACAAAGGGTATTATCCAGACACTGTTTCCATTGATGTCAACCAAAAAAACTTGAATATGCAGAATGGAAATACTTCAGCTCATTTCCGTATGACCCAGTTTGCTTAGACATTTTCAAATTAGCGGTTCTGGTTTAAAATCCATTAAAAAGCTGCAGGCTGCAGTGAAATTTTTTTATAGCCCAAAATGTTTTGGATTGCATTGGCATTTTGTTTTCATACCCTTGGAGAGTTTTCATACATATCTGGTCTATTACACATTTTCCAGTGACTCAACTGTTTTTGTTGTTTCACCAGATATGCTCTTTCCCAATGAGAGAGCTAGTCGTAGGTGGCCCATATACACTTCCGTGAGGAAGGGTATTTCAAATTTGAAAAGTTTTGTGCAAATGGTTCAAGGAAATTTTTCTGCCACGTTGTTCAATGATTAGGAATGAAAAATACTATATCCTATAACTGCAGTAGCATTACATGAACAAATTAGGTGCTGGAAAAATGGTAATGAGCCTAATCCTAACACAAGTGAGAAAACAACTTTTAATTATAACCGAAAGGAACGTTGTATCTTCATATATACCAAATGTGAATCCTTACACTTCTAAAACAGAATAGAATGACATTACAGATTATATTCCTGTAATTGCATTATCGAGGTCATGGTAGTGCACTTGGTTACTGTATGGGGAAACACAAGTTCGTCTGGGCCCCACCGATTAAACCAAAGCAGTGTTATTTTCTGCGCACCAGATGTCACTGGGAAGATACAGGTGTCGAAGGGAAAGGAACTGACCCCTCTATCCTGATGTGAATTTTCACATAGGCCATTGGGGTTAGTAATAGGAGAGCTCTACCCTCACTTAACAAGCCAGCCTAAACAGTTGTATTCTGATGCTGTATAAGTTATGTGAATGATTGCCATCTTCCTCCACTCATATCACTTAAGCTGAGAAATATCAGGATTCTGTATTATAGGAATTAGTGATAAAGATTTGTGTTTCCTTAGAAACAAAAGAAGCAATCCATATTGGTGCATACTGATTATTTAAAAATGTAAAGTAATGGGCAAGAAAAACAATAAAAGATGTTCAAAATGATTGAAAATTGATTGTTTAATTTTCCAGTCTCATTGATAGTGTCCGAAAACAAAAACTACACACCTACTACCTCATACAGACATATCAATCAACATATTGTTACTCATTTTTAAGGTCTAGGCATTTAATGTGAAATTTTCTTTGTACTTATTTAGCATATTCATTATCATTGCCAATTTCAAATCATTTGTTACAGTTGAAGAAAATGGTGCCCCTTCAAAATCTTAATGGGGGACACATCCTCTTTTCATGTAGATATGTTAGATATATAAAACCTTTTGATAGTGTGTAAAAATCAGGGGGAAGTCTATTGGGGCCAATGAAGTTAAAACCTATGATCTGAAAACATTGAAAAAATAAATTTAGGAGAGTAAAACATTCACAATTTATTGATTGCCTCTCAATTTTCATTCACACAGACAAAAAATACAAATTATACAACATTCATTCAAAAATGTGTGTAAAAAATGGCACCAAGTTTTTAACAAATTGGCACAACTTAAAATCCAGTCCATTGAAATGGTTTATAAAACTGACAAAGATTATATTCAATTCTATGTCATAACTTCAGCATTTAAGTGGAGCCATTACACACCAAGCAAAATCTGATAGGTACAATAATACACTTATAATACAGCTAGCAAGTAAAGGACGATCTCTGCGCATTGAAAAAATATTATCGTTATCAAAAGTCAATTGATCTGATACTTCGAAACATTTGACCTTGCACAAAAATAAACTGTGGGAAAAGAGCTGTTACAAAGGAGCAGCCTTCCCTAACATACAGACCAATACAGCTGCTAAAATTCTACATTCGTATCCCAAAATTATGAAACATGCTTTATAAAGCTGAGGCAGAAATATTTTTAGGAAAACTCTCTTAAATGTGGTTTTTGGATAAGCTTTTAACAAGCACAAGGCACAACACTGACTCTTAACAATCAGCTCAAATTAAAGGTTAAAGGCAACTGCACTCACACAGTCAATTTTTGGCAGTGAAACACCCTTTCTCCTGCTGTCCTCAGTTATACAAAAGATGACAGCCCAGTGTACTCATATGCACACAAACTAAAATTACATTCCTTTCAATGAGAATTTCTAACTAATTAAAAGCAAGCACTACAAGCTATTTATTATAAACCGCACAAGCCTGAAATGGATTGTTATCTCATTTAGTCATTTCATCTTTGCCTGTACATTACTTAACTGAAACAATCAAGATTTAACTAATTCACAACAGCATTGAACAGCCATGAAAGGAATAATGAAAACTTAGCAGTTGACCAATGAAATGGATCTGGCCAATAGGCAACCAAATTATTATTTTTTACCAGTAAACTTTTATATTTAGTGAATTATGCTTGAGCAATCATCATCAGGACAAACCTGACGCCAATGAGACCAGTTTCAATTGATAACTTCTATTCCTGGGATTATGATGACTTCACCATGTTTAAATATGACTGAATATTTGTTGGGTGTAATCATGACTTGGCGAAACCGGCAGTCTCAAGATTTTAAAAATGGATAAATATAAAAAATTAGTTTTTTCCAGCCATAAACATTAAAATCCCCACTGTACTGTTACTGACTTGGTAAATTTCATCCAAATAAAATTAATTTAAATGCAAAGTTTGAATTGTACGCATGAAAGTCACCAAGCCAGAATACCTACCATTTGCTTAGTGTAACATGAGAACAATTTTGTACCCATATTTCCATAAAATATTTCAAGAGCAGTTAAAATTCTGTGTAAGCAAAATCTTTGCGAAAATAACAAACACAATCATCAAAATTCAAACAGTACCTCAAAACACTAAAGACTAGACTCAGAATCATGAACTATTAATGGAAAAAATAGCCAAACAATGGAGCTGAGGAATGTAACAAATGAGTAAGCAAAATATTAAGCTTCTAAAATTATATTTTCAACAAATGGTTATATAAAACAAATATAAGAAGTTAAATTCAATTAAAATGGGGTCATCTATCAGACATTTGCTAACAGCAGTTTCTTTTTACATAGTTTGCAGAGGTGTCAGTGAGAACAAATAGCAGTCACCTATGGAAATTAACTCTCAACCTGCAGTCTATTAATAGCAATTCTCAATTATATTAAATAGAATGGGGCCCTAATTACAAAAACAGCTTTTTATTTCTCATATACCGAAAAATGAAAAAGAATAACTCCATGATCACCCTATGCGTAGCATCAATCACTGTAACAAAGGCAGCTCAATGATACATTCATTAACACTGTCACCTGTACTAATATACAGCCACTAAAAATGCCAATGATATGTTCGAAGGCATCCATAGCCACAAGATGTATAAAAATATCTACAGTTTTGCCATGTGTAATATAGGTATGTAAAAGTAATTTAAAACTAGGAGGAATGTAACTATAAAATAGTCAACGTTATCTGCAATTTGTTTATGCATTGGTTGTGGAATGTTGAAAATAATATTTTCTTGCATCTTATGACACACCATTTGCTAAAATACAATTAAAATAACAGTAGTTACAACACTGGGAAGAGTCACTTTATGCAGTTTCTCACAAAATATCCAATAAAGCTCTTGACATAGAACTCTCATCCTCCTCTCAACGACCTACTCTGCTCAAGAGCACATTTGTACCCATTCAATTGTGGGGGCTAGCCCAGGCAATTTAATATTTCACTCTGAAGTGCAAAATCTTCACCATGCCAACAAAGCCTTGGAATGAGTGACCAAGAGGGGCACCTTCTCACAAATACGTCAGCAAGCGCAAGACTTGCCTTCCTGCCTTCCATTGCTACCCCTTCCTCCACTCCCGTTCGCCCCCGAGGTGCTGCCATCGAGGGCAAACCGATCGGAATCCTTCGCACCCTCTAGACCAGTCAGTCTGTCATTTTTAAGAATCTGGAAGGAAACGTTAAATTTATGAGTACAAATAGGGCCTATTTCCCCCACATGTACAAGTAAATAATTTTTGAAGAAAAATAATTGCATAACAAAAGAATGTTTGAAACTTTTTCTCTTCAAATGAAAAATACTCAACATGTAAATATGAAAGTAAGTTCAACTTGAAATCATCATGAATACACTGATACACTTTCAATCAACAAAAGCAGGTAGGAAAGACCATTAATTGAAATTTTAAAAGATTATTATGAAAATTCTGTTGTTAATTGAGAAAGGTTCATCGCCTAGAGGGGCTCAATGTGGGAAAGCAGAGGGATGGCAAGAAGGATACTCTGGACAGCATTTATTATTGTCTGTAAGTCTTTTTATATTTTAAAACACATTTTTGTTATAAAAATATATACCTTAGTGACTAGAAACCTAGCAGCCTCTTCAATGTTGATGTTTTCCTTGGCTGATGTCTCATACCACCCTGAAAATCCCTTTTCCTTGCAATATTCTTCCATTCTAGTTGGATTGTTTACAACACCCTCCTTTTGTTGGTCACACTGCAATAAAAATTGACATTATTATGGATTCATTGAGTACATATAATGCAGACCCATACACCATGTTAATGAAAAATGAATGAATATATATTGAATATTGAACCAATCTTCATTATACATAGAATTTACCAACTTCCACATTTCTAATAAAAAATTTGAACTTGCAACCCTGAAACAATAACCACCCAGCTATGGTAGTCTTTTAAATTCAAACATGTCTAATAGTAAATGTAAACTTTTAAGGAGACTTCTGGGAGATTTCGACGTTACTAAAGTCAACGAAGCATCAATAACAACCATATGTAGACAGTATTGGTCCCTACATTCACTAACTTCTAAAAGGTGCAAGACATTTGTGCAATTTCCATCAATTTTGAATGCATTGCCTTTTCTTTCGGGTTAAACTTTGCACATTGATTTATTTTATCCCTTTTACTATAGAGCACTCAGGATTCAACCACGAAAAAAATATATTATGTTGAGTGACACTTGACATATGAGTTTCTGGCGCACATAGACCTGTCTAGCCTCACTCGATACCCAAGTGCATAGAGTTAAAGTGATAACAAGTTAAACCTGTCAAATTATGTCATTTTGATGGAATGATTTATGTGACAATTATCTTAATTGCTGATTAAATGGTTTCTAGTCAAATGACAATTTAGGAGCTCTGGCTCTCCCTTGAAAGTACACTACTTGACACATTAAATTTACACATTACTGAACACATTGAATTTACTAGGATTAAAAAATAGTAAAATGTTAAGCTTTCCCCAGACATTACCAAATAAGGATATCATCTTTAGTCCATTAAAATATTTTCCACATAATTATATTTCAACACCACAGACTCATTAAATTTCTTAAATAACGACGTCAATAAAAACTTGACTGTACTAGATAAAGTATTCTTAATTCATTAAAAATATACATCACATAATCAAAATAATTCACTCCCATGTTCTTCATACATAAATACAGTCTTTTAATCAGAAATATATTTGTATACACCTTAAAAACGTACAATTCATAATTAATTCAGTTTTCTTAAGCACTGAACATCCTGTAAGTTTTGCTACAAGCCAAGTATATCTTCACCTGCCTTGTAAAATATCTATACTTTTCACAATCTTTTTCTTTAAACCAAGCATTTTTACCTTCTCTCACCATTGTTATTGTTTTATCTTGTTTGTTCTATTTGTTGTTGTTTTGTTTTTTGTTGTTTTTTCCTGTTTTTCCCTCAAAATTGTTTTATCCCTATCATATCTACATTCACATTTCCTGCAGTCTGTATTTTCCACTTATAAATTTCCTTTCAGCCCTAATAAGCTTAGTATTTCGCTGAACTTCCATCTGTATAATTTTCTCAGTATTTCATACTCATATCTAAGAAAGTCTCGAGTACCTTAAACTTTGAGAAAAAAGACAAGTGTCAGAAAAATGTGAGTAGGTACTTGACATTTTTTGTATCATCAGTATGTTTATGGTTAAATTTTACCAAAAATTCCCTTTATTCATTAAAAATTCTTTTCCATATGTATTTCTACAAATCCTTGCCACTCTGCCCATTAACATGTATGTTACTATTCCCTCTAGCTATTGTTAATTTTATCCTTCTAATGCAGATTAATTAATGAAATTCACTGAGGAGGCCATCACTTGGTGGAATTTCACAATAACACAAATCATGTATTTAGGTTTCACTTGGTTTAGTTCCACAAAAATTAATTTTTTACTGTGGAAATAAAATCAAGCAAAACCCACAAACGTGACATGTAACAGATTAGTTAATTCTCAATAATTTCATTCCTTTCATTCATACAACTTTTATCCCTTACCTCATACAAGAACCTTACAATATTACATGAATTCAGTGATCCAATTGGCAAGGTTCGCAGTGCTTTGACAGACTGATGGACAAATGCCAAGAAATTGCAAATCTAAATGACTTAGCTTTCATTTTCAGTCCTAAATCAAGCCCTTCACAAATCTCTCAAACAATTTCATATTCATATCAACAAACAATGAACATCCCTGTATTATTGCTGTCTAACACAGCTCATATGTACTATCAGCATCATCATGTGCAGCCAGAGTCATGCAGGTTTTAAGTGAAATCTACTCCTCCAGCAATATTTTGCAACATTTTCTATTATCATTTGGTTACCCTATGTTCTGATGGACTCCTTCCTGGAAATAACGAGACAAAATTTTCTGATATGTTGCATATCCAAATTAAGAGATATTATCATGAAGAGCATGCCTCTTTCCTTTCTAAACAAACATCTTCACAGAGAAATTCATTTGTGCTCTTCTCCAATCTTCTACTTATGATTTGCTTATTTCATATTCAAGAGAGTGGTTTAATTAAATATATTGGTAATAATAGTAACACAATAACTTCAAATTTTTGTAGAGAAGACTGGTTTTTATATCATCCTGTGTTTCTGGCAAAGAGTCCTTGACAGAAGAAGAAAAATGCCAAATGGCTGAAAAAATTAAATTACTCACCTTGTTCGCTAATAGGACACAAGGGATTGGGCTTCCATCAGGTAGCTGCACTTTTGAGTCTAGATCTACTTTCCATTTAACGACAGATTCAAATGTAGCTGAACGTGTCACATCAAATACAATAAAAGCTCCAACAGCTTCTTTGTAATAAACTCTGGTCATGTTGCCAAAGCGTTCTTGGCCTGAAATCAAAATATACCATCTTCCTCAATATATTGCACTAGACATTAAAAAAAATAAAATGCCCTTATGATAGTTAAACAATATAACAATCAACTTAGAATAAATAACAATGAATGAGCAGCAGTTTGCTGTATGATCAAACACCATGAACACCTTACTATTTTCTGATTCTATGAGGACATGTCCCTCTCAGTCAAAATTTATAGTGGTACCTAAGTCAACAATAGAAAAATCCCTTCCAGGATTATCTTGTTAATTCATTCATTCTACCAGGCTCCTCCCTACAATCATAGTGCATGTGAAATATGCAAATGACATTCATTAAAATGTCATAAAATATGGTACATATAAATTATTCATTAATATTTGAAACAAAAAATTATCATTAATAAAACGAATATTTTATGTATACAGTTTTTAAATATCAATCTTCACCATCATAAACCAAAGCTTGCATCATTACCCAAGACATTTTTTCCTTACAGCAACAATATGGTAAGTTAACCAAGAACATCATTAACTAAGGCTGTCGTACCACTGTATAAAAACTATGATATAGAATATATTAAATTAAAAAAGGTCTACATTATCCTCTATAACTTACTGGAGATCTCGGAGAAAAGAAGATATTCAGCCAATGATTTTTTGGCCAAGAAGTTTGAACAGAATGATCTTTTGGTATGAGAAGATCCTTGAGAAACATACAAAGAGGGAGTCAAAGGAGAGGAGCTAATGTGAAACCACAGCCTGCACAGAGTACATTTAGTATTCAAGTTATGATGACAAAGGTGATTCTTTTAAGACTTTCAGAGTGCGCATGTAGGATTATCGGGGGAGTCGAGGGAGGTCAAGTAAAGGGGAGAGAAGGGGGTTCATTAATTTTTGAATCTCAAAATGAACTTGAATGGTCTATAATTTCTGATATTAGAACAAATCTTAATTTTTTCTATGATATGGTTTATGGGCTTTTATCACTATGATTTCAACTATACTTCCAAGTTTGAAGTCCAATCAATTTGGATAAATAATACTATGAGAAACAATTGGGTTACCTGATTGAAATATGTGTCTAGTCATGATCTTAGAACACATTTCAACTTCCTAATTAAAAATAAGATATTGACTTTAATTTCTGGCCCTTGCTGTTTGTGAAGTCATTCACCGGGCTGAAGTTTATAAAACCAGCACTGTCACTTTACTCAGGGTATTGAGGAATCAAATTCATCCTAAATTTAAAACAATAGCATCCAAAATAGGAAATATAAAGCTGCCCATAAATTGGTTTAAAAAAATATATTTTATCAGCTGAAGTGAAAGTACAGCCATGATGGCCATCATGGTTTCGGTTATTGTTATCCAAAATTAAAGCAAAGCCTATCATTGAACTACAGTTTAGATAAGATTGAAGTAATAAAAAGTCAGATTTTTAGGAAAATACTAGGTCCATTTAAACAGCAGAAACATGGAAACTAAGAAGGGATGGATCAATATATCGAAATATAGAAAATATTACAGAAACACAGAGTTAACTCGGTATATCTTCCATCGTGACAATGAAGCCACGAGAGGAGAGAGCACTAGCCATGAGAGGAGAGAGCACTAGCTCCGAGGGGCGGCTTTGCTTGACGTGAGACATCGGACCAGCTGTTTGATTACAGAAACAATTTTTTAAATTATATTTTTATGCATTCATATAGAATGGATGACCATATCTTAACAAAGCGGATCTTCAAATATATTTAGGAAAAAAAAGACTACAACCAGTTGGATTCTTTAGGAAGTAAGGAAAGACCTAGAAAGAAGACACCATTAAAGAAGAAGAGGCAACAGAAGACCTTTATCTCTTAAGTGTTAAATTGGAGAGATTTAAAGGTGGAAGAGAGAAAAGAAGAGGCCAAAGAGGTCTGAAGGAAGAAAAAAGATCCATATTAAAAATATGAAAGAGTACTCGCACTTGTCAATTACAAACAGGTTCTCCAGAGTCCTCGAAATCCTCTTTATGAAGCCTGAACAAGAGAAGACAACTGTATTGCTTAAAACTTCCCGGCACATATTATTATCTTAGAATTCAATTAATCTATGGTAGCAGTAACAAACTTTTTTCCACGAATAAACCGGACAACGACACTCGCACGTGACGAAGGAGATTTATTGCATCAAGAAACCACAAAAAATTAAATTTTTAATATCATCCACACAAGAAAAGGGGTACAGCACCCATATTAAACTGAGGGAATTTATATATAATAAACGTATACATCGATAACATATTCAAAGAAAAATTATTAAACTATTACTATGCAGTTTCATTTCGATTCGCTGTAACCAGGGAACAGGAGAATTACCTATCATTGGTGCATTGCATCAATTTCGAAGGCAGCCGCATGACACAGTGAACCCAAACTAAAGAAATTCAAACTCACCGGCGATATCCCACAATTGAAGTCTGATGATCGTGTCAGCATCCCAGTTGATGACTTTCAATGCGAAGTCGACCCCTATTGTGGCTCTGTAGTGCTGCGAAAAAAACTGATGTACGTAACGCTTTATGATGGACGTCTTCCCGGTTCCCAGCTCTCCGATGACGAGGATCTTGTATAAGTGCTCCCTCTTCCCGCCTCCACCGGGAACCAACGCTCCGGCACCCCCACCGCCGCTGGAGAGTGCCTGGGGAGAACAGACGAAAGGGGGAGAGTGAGTGAAGAGATGCGAGGCTGTCCTCATTCAGGCGGAGGATTACGAGGTGGCTCGATGGTTTTATTTGAATGCGCACAGGTCCCGCTGAAATGTGAGAAATACGTTACGCAAACTCCTTCGATGGCTACTCAAATTGGAGTAGAGTATTAGAGCGCGTTTCGACATTCGGTTTATATTAAACCAATTTCGAGAAACGTTTTTCTCTCAATTGATTACGCTTTTTTGCGGATCTCGCACGCAAGACTCATCATCGTTACCTTTTTCTTCTAAACGTGAGTCCCTTGACGACATCAATTTACGCTTTTACGCACCAGCTTGAGGCAACTTACACAATTCTACCCAACGAAAAACAATCAATCATCAGTGGACTGATCAATAGGTCAGAATAAGAGCTGAATTGAAATCGGCTAAAGCAAAAGGCAGCTCGAAATTGCCGATCATTTCAGCCATCGAGTGCTTAGCAGTACGTGATCGATACCTCGAGGTATATGCATAACGATTGTTATGAAATAATAAAGTACATAATTTTTTGATGAACACCATGCGCAAACGAATACGAATTTTGCCTTTCTTCCTTTATAAAAGTCCTGTGTAGTTCTATAAAAATCAAACGCAACAAGAAAATGACATGTCGTTCGGAGGGAATAAAAATCGTGTTTGATGAAGAGGAGAAAGTATGGGCAACTTGCATACACACATTCTGAGATACAGACAAAAAAGTGGGAGGATGTAAAACCATAACTTATCGAGCCCTTTTGACCTCAAAACCATTGACGGTCATGTTATTTCCAATTAGGACCAAATAGATGATTAAGGATGATAAGAACAAAGGGCTGAAGCGAATCACTGTCGAGAGTGCAGCGGATGTGCTCACCTTATCCTTACGGAAAACAAGTCACACTTGCAAGTACAAACTAGATTTTTTGCAAGAGATAAGGTCATTCATTGAGATGAAAAGGAGGTGACTACGCACGAGACAATTTTTTCATAGAATTTTCACGGCATTCAACAGAATTCATTCGGTGAACGTTAAGCATTTTTCCATTTACATGTGGGATTCAAACCCGAGGCATTTGTGTTAGCCGATGATCGACATTGCCGCTGGGGATGACACGTTGTGGAGGGAAACTAACTTCAATTAGCCTTCGGGAAAAGAGAGAATAAACGAGGGACGGAATGCAGGCAGGGTACTTTTTGATGTCATTGATGGGGGGACACGGGCACCACATGGAGAATTTAGATGGCCGATGGACGGGCGAGAAAGTAAATGAAGACGACGGGCATATCCAAGTGGATGTAATGTAATAAGAGATATTTCAGATTTTATTTTTTAATTCTCAACCCACCACTCGACCAATATATATTCGTTTTTCGTTCGTGTTTGCGATTCACTAGACTCGACACCAATCCGAGAGATTTAACTGCTTGAAAATTCGTGCGTCCATTTCTCCTCCGCCAACCTCGCCTTGTGGCCACGCCGAACCCTTTCCCTGGAGATTAGTACTCCCCGACCGCAAAAAGCCCTTCACGTGTCTCGGATGTCAACGAGAGTCGAACCAAAAAAAGGCTAAAGGGAGGGGGGGATACATTTCACTTTCACTCCTCCCGACGGCGTTCCAGAGGGGGGGGAGCAAAAAATCGAAGACTCCATACCCAGACAGGAGGAGAGGCAAATACGTAGGATTAACTCCGCGATG